>JBBPBT010000240.1:2779156-2793173 GCA_037974875.1 Cicer bijugum | reverse complement strand
ATAAAAATAAAAAATTTGATTTATTATTATATTATTCAATATCCAGTAGATGAGTTGAACTGTATGTTCAACTAAAAAATAATGTCTATATTTTACAAAGTTTATACTATTTGCAAGAAAAAAAAAACTTCTATATTTTCTAAATTAAACACTTTTACAATTCTTTATAATAAAAATCCTCAAACAAATTAACAAAACTTTTATTAGATTTCATAAATATTTAGTATTAAAATATAAAATAAGTGATTATTGCATCTTCATATTTTTTCTATACACAGTATACCAATAAATCTCTACTCTAAATGAATACTATGGTATAAAGATGTATATTTTTCTATATACAGTATACCAATAAATCTCTACTCTAAATAAATACTATGGTATAAAGATGTATAGACTTATATGATTATATTATTTGACTTCGACACAATGGACAAGAATAACTAGATGAATGGTTGATGTATCTTTTAATCGATAATACAATTCAATCTTTTTGAAAAATATGAGAGTATTTTGTATTAATAATTTCTAAACTTACAAAACTTCTTCAAATAAATTGAACATTCTTCTGTCAAAAGAAGAAGGGTCAATTTCTAATATCTCCACTGAATCATGTTATTTTGGTATATTAAAGTTTATCACAAGTTATTTTAGTATATTAAAATTTATCACAAAGTATCAGTTAATCAGAGCAATTACCGAGTGAGCACGCAGATCATATGTAGATCTATCAGCGACCATCCCAAGTCAGCAGCGGCATAATGGGCCATCTCATTCGCAAGATGCTGCCTAAATGTGAAACGAACTTTGTCAGACGCGTCAAAAAGAAATATACCTTTATTATGAAAATTCAAATAAAAAAATTAATTTAATTTATACAGAATATGTAACCGGATGAAAAAAAATGGTTGGATTTGACCATTATCTTCATCTTCTTATCATCTTCATCTTCAACTATTCATCTTCATCTTTAACTATTCCTATCATCTTCCTCTTCTTTGATAGGTCTAAAAAGTTAGGTAACGCGACAAATTCATCTCTAATGTGCAACGTCCTTCGTCATTCTCTACAACCATTTTTCTACCACGATCTTCTAAATAATGTATAAAGCAATTTTTGTATTTATGAAACAAAAATATATTTTGATGTTTTTTCTAATAGTTGCTAAATTTCACCTAAATTTAAATTAGGTTTAGATCAAATTTAAATTAATTTAAAAATAAAATTAGGATTAAATTCAATAATTTGATTAGAGTTGTTTATAATAAACAATAATAACTTAAAAGTGATTCATATAATATAAATTAGATATTAAAAAAAAATCTTTTAACATTACATATACACTTGAAATTCTAAATTGAAGAGAGAATGTATCAAAATATCTATTTTATTTATAAAAAATTATAATGTTTTCAAAAACTTTAATTTTAAACTTTCAGTTATATAAAATATGTTTTGAAAATTTTAAAATTAATTTTTAGAAATTTCAATTTTAAGATTTATAAACAAATATTTGAGATTAAAAAGATAAATAACGGTGTGAAGTAACAACATACCATCACTCAGGTATGGTGATTTAATGTCTTAATCAAAGACAATTATTTAATTATTTGTTAATAAAATAATTTATTATTAATAGTCAATATAATAAAAGAGTTTAATGGATATGCAATATTAATATAAAAAAATTATATTATTAGTTCATCACAATTATTCCTGAAGAGTATAAATATATCTATTAATTAATCTAACTGTTGTAATTGATTAATAATATAAAAATTATTTATATTAATAATATATATAAATTAAATTTATTATATAATTTTACAATTTTAGCGTGAATAGCTTTTACTCTCAATATACTCTCAATATATTTTCTGTTGCTGAATTTATTTTGCAAAACATTTTCATATTTCACTCGTGTGTGTCGTGACAAAACTAACGATACACAACAAGGGTAGTGTACACAACCTACTTAATATTAGTATGAAATGTAGTATTTTAAAATACATAAAATAAGTAAATTTAAGAGTAATCTTAATGAAAAAGAAAATAAACCATAGATATAATATTTTGATGTGTTATAAAAAAACAAAATATAATTCCTTTGTATGTTGAGGTGGTTATGATGTTAAAATCGAATTAAATTAGATCACATTAATAGTATAGTCTAATTTTTAAAATTATATTCAAATAAAGTTTAATACAATTCTAAACAGATTTATAAATATAAATTAATTTAATATTTTGAACAACTTTTTAATTAAAATAAATTTTGAATAAGTTTTTTGAAAAATAAAATTTAAATAAAATTTGAAATTCTTTAAAAAATAAAATATTGATTTTTTTTTAGAAAAATAAATATAAAAAAAATTTCAAAATTTAAAAAAAAATATTTTCAAATTTTTTCTCAAAAATTTTGAAGAAAAAAATAATTTAAGATATTTCATATTTTTTTAAAATGGAAAATCAATAATTCTTGTTTTAGGAAAATAAATTTTTGAAAATTTTATCTGAGAAAAAATCTTAATTAAATTTAATTAACTAAATTGTTTTAAATACATGATCAATTCATAAATCATTTAAGTAGTTTAATTTTTTATTGATGCAATAAAATCCAGTTTATCATTCAATTAAGTGTGTATTTTATACACCTATAACAATAATATAGTATTGTATTTATATGTTATTTTGCATTAAGTTTGTTTTCAAATAATATAAACTTACTTATATTAAATATTAATATATAAGAAAATTAGGGTATTTTGGCCTTTTACATTAGCCCAATGGGTTTGGGCTTTCATAAGTGATCATCTTCTTCCCACATCATACCCATAGCGAAAGCTGAATCGAACACCGATGGGTTTGACGAATTTCGTTCTCACAGTTGCCGGTGTAAGCGCCGTCGTGCTTCTTCTAAGAAGCGACGTTAGAAAATCAGCATCAACATTCAAACAAAACGTCAAACACATTCGTCACTGGCTCGAAGAAGAAACCGCAAATTCTGCCAAGTGAGTTTTACCCAAAATACCCCTTTTATATCTATCTTCTCGTTCCTTATAAAGTTTCCATTTTGGTTAATGGGTTCACTTCGGTTTTTGATTTCGTCCTTGTTTCCACTACTGGGTCTTTGTTGTTGTCTTTTTTTCTTTCAATTTTTGAAGTTTTTACAACTGAATATGTAGTTGAGTAAAGTTTTAATTCTCGAATTGCATATAAATCACCAGTTTCAATTTAAAACTATGTTAGACAGATGCTACGACGGGCCATCTACAATTGATGACACTCCTTGAAATTATAAGTTAAATATTGAACTTATACCAATTAGTTGATTGTTTGAGTTGTAAATACGAGAGTTGTTAACTTATACTTCCGAAGAGTATTGTCGGTTGTTGCTAGAGTTTCAGGTGACTTTTAAGCATTAGTCCGAAGTGGTTCACCTTAGAATTTGCATATTTGAACATTAAGGATGTGTTTGATCAATGATTTTAAAAGAAAGGGAATGGAAGCTTAAATTGAATGAATTAAGTGAGTTGTACATTGTATTAATAATCATAAAGTAGAGTTAAGAAGTGGGAATTAGTATATTTTAAGTCTGTAATTGCATTTAAACAATTCATTAGAACATTAAGAATAAGTTTGATAGGATTTTCAATGAAAAAGGAAAAGGAGAAGACGAGTATATTTTTTTGTAAAGAGAATTGGTCATTGTCTATAATCATAATAAATAAGAATTAGAAATTAGTACATTTTAAGTTTTTATGATAATTTAGTTTTTTTTTTTTTTTAATTTCCTTTAGTTCACAAATGATTAAGTTGGACAATATTTAGTTCAAATGACTTTGTCCTCCAAAATCATCGAAGCACATGGTTAAGGGGACTGTGTTCCTGTAAGTAGAAAAACATTTGTTATATGTGCTGGCTCAATTAAAACGGTTGCTTTAGGCACATGAAAATTGTTTATGTGATATGGAAGGTGAATGCTCATCCGCCCCCTGATTTTGCCTCTCCACCCCCACATACAATACCGGAAACTATGATCCGGTAGTGTAAAATACACTACCCTACCGGAAGCTAGAATCCGATAAAAAGCCAAAAAATGGGGGGTTGGATGAGCATTCACCGGTATGGAATTAGAGCTTGTAAATAGTGTATGTAGACTGTACGAACTAGAAATTTTGTATGGGTTAAAAGGTTTATGTTTTTTATTTTCTTCCTTTTCTTTGACTTGAAAGATTGATGAGAATATGAGGTATTTTTTGTGTTTTAAATCTTAATAGTTTAGACATATTGAGTATGCAAGATGCCTTAGTCTTATGATTGATAAGCTTCTAGAGTTGTTTTGGGTGGTATGCATTAGTTTTGGTTTGGTGTTGAAGTTCATATTTTCCTTTTTCTGGTATGATCCGCAAACTTGTTAAATGGATTTGATCGTTTGGACCAAATTATGAATTAATTTGAGTTCTTAACAATCAACAACTTAATGTGAATTGGGAGAACCCTTTGGCAATCGTAATGTTAACTAGAGTAGTGTTGTCAATTGAAGATCACATGAAATAGCGGTTTGTTCTAATTTTGCCTAGCTACAGTGCTATAGCGATGCAATATGGCTTTTTGACAACACTTTGTACTAAATAACGTATCAAGGAGCAATAGCGATTTGTTCAAATTCTATTATGCTATAGCACTATACAGCCGCTATAACAGCTATTTGACAACTTGAGCTAGAGTTGTCAATGTTTTCAGACTATTAGTTGATATAGATCTATCAATGAGTCACGTATGTGTAGAAGAATCCTGTAAAACCTGCAACCTTCCTGCTTGATTGAACAGAAAAAAAAAAAAAACCATTGGAGTTGGTTGGACTCATCATTTTTTCAAAAGAAAAGTACTAAGATTTTTACGTTGATTTATTGAGTTGGTTTAAAATTAGTAGGATTTCAAGTCATCACATGAAAAAGAGTTTGTTACTTTTTTCAAATGATGTTAATGATGTTCTGGTCCATATAGTCAATCCTAAGAAAATTATACTATATGTTATGAATTTTTTAGATAATGATTTAATGAGTTGGATTCATTGATTGTTCTCTTTTGTGTGAATGTTTGTGCAATGCTTCATAATGAAATGAATTTTTGACATGTCTAATATTTATAGAAGTTCTCAAGATTTGTGAATTCTTGTGTCAACTATTTATAAACGACAGTAGAATGGTTTTGTTAGGAAATTAAATCGCATTGAATTTTGGCTAGTTTTATGTCTACCTATTGAAATCATGTTTTATTTTATTTATAGAGATAGAAGTGTTGAAGTAGTTACTTGAATGCATCATTTGATTATTATGATTTTGAAGCTTATGTATTTCCTTGTTTCTTGTCAAGTTTTACACTGTTAACAAATTATAATCATTCATTTGTATGACATTTGAAATAGTTATAATTAAAGTCAAATGTTTTTCATGATCTAGTGGTTATGATTGATCGATAGGGTAAAAAATCTTTATGCCGACGGTGTATATGAGTTAAGTCTTTATTGATTAATAAGATTATTAGATAATTCATTCATAGGTGTTGTAATATGATTTATGATTTTGGCTATTTTTTTCAGTGAAATGAAGAAATCCATTCCAAAAGGAGAATCAAAGGTTCCTCCAAAAGACAAGGACTAGTGTTTCTGCTGGTAATAGGAAGCTTAGCATTGTAATTTTGTTTTTCTTTATGTTTCTCTCTCATTGTATTTGAACACATACATGTTTTTTTATCTAAAATAAAATTTCCAGTGATATATGTTCATATAAGGTAGTTTTTCTTTGGGTTTCTCTTGGTTTTTGAAAGACCCTTATATTCATATACATCTCTATGAATAAAAAGAAAATTACTGATATTCCACATTCTCAGTTTGTTGCAGAATTGCGTGATTTGTCTGCCGAAAGTTGAGAAACCATAGACACACAAACACTGAACACGATACTAACACTGATACGTATATTTACGTATAAATTTGAGAATATGAACATGATTAAATGTTACCTCTTGCAGAATAAAAATGTGAACTTGAATGTAATTTTTTGCACTACTGGAAGATCATATACTATTCGACCTGAAAGGCTTAGATCCTTTCATGATTATCCTTTTTCTCAAGACTGCAGATAAATTTATGGTTTACTTTTGTTAGTGTGACAAAAATTGAATCTATGTTTGGACACACATTACAATAGTGATTTTTGTGTCTCTAGGCAAACTTACCGTGATTTATAAGATGCGAGAAATTAGAGAGGTGGGCAAACGCACCTCATCAACGTGCTGCTCAAACCAATCTAATCCACTAAATAGTGGATTGGTTTGGTTTTGCAAGTTTGTTTGGCTTTGAAATCATTGTAAACATTAAGTTTGACAATTTGTCGGTTATGATTTTTTTATTCATTCTTGAGAAATTAGTATTTGCAGTTGCATTGCAGATGTTACTTTGCGAAATGAAAAGTACAACCAGATGGTAGAAATGGATTCAGTAAGGATTATTGAGTGCTAACTGCACTGGAGTCATCACTTTTTTGACCCTGTTTCATTCTTATATGAATTATTTATAGCTTCATCTTTCGCCTATGATTGTTCATCTTGTCCAAACTCTTCTGGTTTTTGCACTATTTTGAAGCTTTAGTAGTTAAACACACAACTCTTTGTTCATCTTATCGCTGATTGGATGAAATTCAAATCCTCCAAACATCCACTGACATTTTATACCTTAGCAACCATCTCCAAAAAGGGGCAACTGATATATCTAACAGATTGCAAGATCTAGAAACAATTACAAAATAAGATTTGTTTTCAAATATTCTCAAGTCAATCTTAACAATAATTCTAATTAGTAATTAACATCTTTTCGAATTTTTTTTGGACTTAGTCACGGTGTTTTAGATTGATAAATGAACTTCGATTCAATGTAAATTTTATCAATAACTATGATGACTTCAATGTCGCAGTTTTTAAGGCATGGATATTCAAAGACCTCAATTTGGTCTCATTTGTAGGCTTTGTCACTATTGTAGAGATTTTGCTATTTTATACTATTAATTTAGATGTTTTGAGTTTTTTCGTAGATTTATCTTTTTTTCAGTTTGTAACTTTAAATTGTATTGTTATTATTTGAGCAAACTACTATAAGAATAGATCTTATAACAATTACTATTAATATTAATCTTGAATATTTCAAACAAAATGATGTAAGTAATAAATTTGATTCACATAATTACTCGGTCATCTTTGATATCACCGTGACACCACTATTGAAACTCATTAGTCATTACTAAACTTAAATAGTAAAAATCTAATAATCAGTTTCATAAATTTATGAATGTTAAATGAAAATAAAAATATAGAAAAATTCATAAACTATTCTTGATCTTAATAAAAAATAGAATTGAAGATTATATTATAATATATTGTTAATTATAAGTTATTGTATCTATAATTAAGTAATTATTTGTCAATATGAACATGATATAAAGATGATAAAACAAAAATTGCATGTAAGAAAAAATGAACTAGTTAAAAAATAATTATAACTCAAAATAATTATAAGTTATTGTATCTAAAATAATTGAATAAAAGTTTATTTATTAAATCACCCCATCATTTTTATTGTCTTACGTTTTAATATTAACAAGTAATAACTTTTGCCATCGGACCGACTAATTTTCTTCTTGTATGGTGTTTCAATAATTTTAGCTTTTATCTCAACAATCGTGTCTCAATATCTCTTACCCCTTATATCTCTTAATCATAAAATATCTATTTTTTTTGAGAGAACAAAAACTAATTAAAAAAATATTTATGAAATATAATCAGAATAAATTAAAAATATACTCAAGTAATTATAGTTTAATACATATTGTATAACAACTTTATATGAAAAACTTTTACGTCTTCCAAGAATACCACACTGCCTAAAGTTGAATTTTGTTGAACCACAAGAACAACTTAATACACTCTACAATGTTTCTTGTTGAATACTTTCAATTTCCAAGCGCAGATCACTCCTCTCAATCACATTGTAATCTCATCCCCAAATATATGATACACACAAGATACTCAACATATGCGGATGACATGAGAAATTTTGCACCTTTCTCGAATCTAATGGCTTTAATATTGGTTGTGATATATTTTTGAAATTTAAAAAAAAAAATGTCAATCAACAATAAATAGGGATTTATTTCAATAAGAGGCCTAATATTATGAAATTAGTAGAAGATTTTTTAGAAGGACTTTAGACTTTGAAGTTTTATTGACAACTTGATTTTCTATTGATTTTATATCATCAGTTTAGTGTATTTTTTGATTGCATAGTTGTTTTTAAATATAACAAAAGATTTTTAAATTTAGAACTACTTTTTCATTTTATACATGTTTATATTATTTGCAGAGATTTCTTCCATCAGAATTTGGTGTGGATGAAGATAGAATACATCCTCTTCCTCCATTTCAAGCATTCTTAGATAAGAAAATAAAAATAAGAAGAGAAATCGAAGCAGCTGGGATTCCATATACTCATGTATCTGCAAATTGTTTTGGTGCATACTTTGTCAATTTCTTGCTTCACCCATATAAAAAAGACAATGCTATTGCTGTCTATGGAAATGGTGAAACTAAAGGTATTGCATGAGTTAACCCAAAAAAAATAAAAAGAAGATTTTTTTTTTAATGATTCTCATCAAAATCAACCTTTAGAATATATCAAATGCATATTTTAATTTTTTTTTTCAATTACAATGATAAATCATTGATTAGATGTAAAGTGAATAAAGTACAAATTAAAAAAATCCAAGTTTGTTATTATAACAAATTTATGATTGGCTATGATATATTTATAATATCTACTTTTTATATTTTTATTTTTAATAGTTGATATTACATATCACTTTACTTTATTTTCTACAGTGAAATTTTCACTAGCGGAATCTATAAACCATATATTCATATATTGCATAGATGAAGGATTAAAAAAATTGTCATGCATGAAATTTATTCTCATTTGCTAAACAACTCATAATTGTAAACTTAAATGCAATAATACCTTAATCCTAACATTTTTTAGAGTTTTTTCTAAACTATCTTTTTTAAAGTTTGACTTGTCAAAAGAGTTAGGCTTAATTGCAGTTTTAATTCTCTTAGTTTTTACCGATTTATGAAATTGATCTCCATATTTTAAAAGTCGATAATTTTAGCTCGTCCCTTTAATTTTTTTAACTAAAAAAAGGCAATATATCATGTTTTACATAACGTGATATATAATAGAATGATTAACACATATGAAATCAGAATAAAACATAGTAAAAACTTAACTTTCTACTTCATAAATTTTTCATATTTATAATTTAATCAATGACATGTGAATAATTAATATATCTAGATGGTTCTATATTATAAAAATTGTATGTCACATAATTTAAAATATGATAAATATAATTTTTTTTAGTTCAAAAATCTGAGTGAGAGACCAAAGTTGTCGACTTTTAAAATAAAGGTATTAATTTCATGAATTGATAAAAATAGACGGACCAAAATTACAATTAAACTAAAAAACTATTCATCAGTAATTTTTGAGTAAACTACTTTTTTTAGTCTTGCATTTGTAAACATCAATCAATTTGAAACCTCAAATTTATGAAATATCAAGTTGCCCTCTTAAATTGTATAAAATCTTTGCGACAACTATTTTATAGAGCTTTTTGTCAATAGATCAGAAAGTCCAAGGAGTATTTTTAATTTCGTTAGACAATTTAAAATAGTAATTTGATATGTCGTAAATTTAGAATCCCAAATTAACTGATTACCATTTCAAAACCCCATAGTTTACTAATAAATTATTTGAAGATTTTTTTAGCTTAATTGATTACAATTTTCAAGATTAAAAGAAAAATTTATTTTCTATTTATTTTTTTTTTCATCTTTTTCTATGACAGGATCTATTTTTTTCATCTAAACTATAAATCATTAGTTATGAATATTAACAATCTTGTGGTTTTTCTTCTTCTTCTTCTTCTTCTTCTTTCTTAGCTGTACTAAATTATGAAGAAGATATTGGTATGTAATATGTATACTGTTAAAGTGGCAAATGATCACAATGTTTTGTATCGCCCTCCAAATAACATCATATCACAAAATGAATTAATATCACTATGGGAGCACAAAAGTGGTCAAAGCTTTTCCAAAGCTTTTGTTTCATAGGAACAGATTGTCAAGTTATCACAAAGTAAGACTTAATTCGTTTTATTAATTTTTCTTACTTTATATGAAATTTTGACTAATGCTGCGTAGTATAATTCTCATTATAAACCAATTAGCTTTAGAGTTTAAAACCATATATATAGTGATAATGGAAGTAGTTTTATACAAACTTTTTTTGGAACACAAAGTTTTATACAAACTTGTCATCATATTTTAGTAATTTATCAAATCATAATATTATTTTATATATTTAATTTTAGTATAGTAATAATTATAATTTTAAGATGTATTAAAAGTATCTGGTTCTAATCTAAGTAACTAAGTTCTGCTCCCGATCGTGCACGTTATCAATAATAATTATAATCACATAATCTTATTCAACTAACTTTTACTTATATTTTATATTAAAGATGTATGAGCTATTTTTCCATATAAATCATTTCTAAGGGGTATACAATCATAAGTTGTTTTAGTTATTAAATTCTTAGATTGAATATGTAAAAAATTAAATTAATATTTTGATGTTAGGGTTGACAAAAAAGTGATTTTATAGTATTCCAATGTAAAACTAAGAGTTGAATATTTGATTTATGTCATAATTAATATATAATAATAATATATCAACATTGACTAATGGTAAAATGTGTCCATTTTGAAGCATCTTTACCTCCTCCAGAAGATATACCAATTTCCATTGTTCATAGCATATTTGTTAAAGGGGATCTTGTGAACTTTGAAATAGGGGAAGATGATCTTGAAGTTTCTCAACTATATCCTAATTATAATTACACATCCATTGATCAACTTCTTGATATATTTCTTGTTGACCATCCATCCCCTGTATCTGCTGCTTTTGGATGAAGTTATTTTAGATTAATAAAATTTGTAGCTACTCTATTGAGAATACTATTAAATAATTTGAGAACTTATGAACTATTCTATTCTATTCTATCTATTGTAATTACTATTGAATAACTTTATATTTTAATATATTATCTTTGGTATTACTACTTTTATTCCAATATCAACCTGCCAGTTGTTTTTAGTATATAAGTTAATATGTGAACAACAATATATATTCTCACATTTTTGTTGTATAAGGAAACAAGATGAAAAATATTTACTAAGTAATACCTCATATATTGAAAGAATGAATTAATTGAAATACAAATGTTCATCTAAATGTCTATATATACAAGTGGAGATGAGATAAGATATTATCTTGTGATAATTTGAAAGAAAATATATTGAATATACCTCATCAATTGTTATTATTATGAAAGAGTTAATGAATAATATACAATAGAGATTTTTTAATTTATATAGAAGGGGAAATAATAAGTTTAGCTAATAAACTTAACCTCCTAATAGAATAATTAGGAAATAAGTAAGAGTCTAACTAACCAACTTTGAATAAGTACAAATATAACTAATATCTCTTCAGGTTGGGCCTCATATATTAGGTAAGTCCCACATGAAAATAAGAGTATGAAAAGGTGAATGATAGAAGGCCTTTGTAAAAATATTTGACAACTGAAGATGCGTAGAAATAGAGAGAAGATGAAATAATTTTTGTTAAAATTTTGCTATGACGATATGACAGCCTAAATCAATATGTTTAGTACGCTCATGGAATGAAGAACTAGACGTGATATGCCTTGCAGACTAGCTGTCGCAGTACAATAGGTTTGGTTCAATAGTCGGCAACTTGAAGTCATTAAGCAGGTAAGTGAGCCATTGGATTTTGCACAATGTTGACGACACAACTCTATATTCCACCTTGGAATAATATTTAGAAATTGTTGGTTGCTTTTTGGACTTCCATGAAATGAGATAATCACCCAAAAAGATGCAAAACCCGCTCACGGGCGCCTAATATTAGGGCAGTTGGGCCAGTCACTATTACAAAAAAGTTTGAGTTGAACAAAGGATGAAGAATACAACATAATGTGGCAGCACCTCAAGTACATTGAGAATGGTTTTAAAACTATTTTAAAATACATCTCTTGATTTCTCAACGATATTTCCTAAGAGTTGTGGCAGCACCTCAAGTACATTGAATTGCACAAACACAATCTCTAGTTGGCCGAAAAGAATCACTATGTTCCCATAAAGATGTTAATTGCGTTAAATAATTGGAAATGTCAAGGTTACCTTGTTGTAGCCGAGTCAAGTCGTCTTGAATATCAGAAATTTTGAGATTGATGAATTGATGTTAATTGCGTAAAATGCGGTTTTCAAAGTTCTTTCAAATAGTGTGAGCATTATCGATATGAAGAATTGATTGTGTGATACCTTCATAGATTGAACATTGCAACCAAGAGAGCACCATATCGTTGCAACGGACCCAAGGATAGTAGAAAACATGAGTAGAAGCAGGTCGAGTGAAGGTGCTGTCAGGAAATTTCAATTTAATATTGGAAATTATAGCAACCATCATTGCCCTCACCCATGAGTTGTAATTTTTGCTATCAAGTAAACAAGTGACAAGGACTAAAGATGGATTCTTGTTAGAGTGAAGATAATAAGAGTTTGAGAGATTAGTTGCAAAGTCCGAAAAAAGGTTCTCTGTCATTGGAGAAGAAGAGAGATAAATGAAGAAAGAAAAGGGAAACTAGAGCAAGATAAACTTCAAAAACTTTGATACCATATTAAAATAAAGAAAGAAAAAGAGGTTTTCAGAATAATACCTCACTAAATTTTATTCATTCTAAATTGGAAAGATAACTAAAGTTAAAATGATAAGAGTTCCAAAAAGAGATTATATCTAAAAAGACCGAACTAACTTGAGAACTTTAACAACTAGCGAAATAAATTTAATAATAAACATAACTAATAAACTAGTAAACTAATTATCCTTTATCTAAGAAAAGGTAAGGACCATATTGTAAAAGTACTTACCTAAAACCATGGGAAAAAAGTAATTGGTGTAGAAGATAAAACATATTAGAGCACTTTTAATGGTGAGTTCAATTTAAATTTATAATCGAAACTCACTATGTCACGTCATTTTAAAGTAACTAATTTATTTTTTACGTCAACAATAATCTCTTAAGAATTCATATCAAATCCTGCAACAACGTTAACTTATATATTAATATTTTACTTACATTTAATTTTATTATAACTTCAAATATTAATTTTATTAAACTTGTATCAATTTGTGTCAACATCCACGGCCTCTCGAACGTTACTTCCTGAAACAACCATGGAAATTTCAAGTAGAATTGCATTTATAGATTTGTTGTTAAATTAGTGTTATTTATTTAATTTTTACAGCACTTGTTATCCCACAAGTATTTGATGAAACAACAAAGAGAGTGATGATAGAAGCAATAATCTTTGAGAACCTTTCCCTGTTTTTCTTCTTTCTTTTTTTTATTTATTTACTAATAAAATAAATAGTAAGAAGAATATTATTCTATCTCATCACAAACATATTTTTAAAAGACCAAATTAATCAAGGGGCTAAAAATGTATAAATCTTAAATAATAGGGATAAATATTTCACAAGGACGAAAACGAAATTTCACCTATATTCAAGAAGGTTCAAGGCTAAATTTAAGGTTTTAAGCCTTAGAAAATAATTAATTTTTTATATAAGTTTTGACCCGAAAAAAATATATTTAGATAGTACAATTAGTGAAAAGTTTTACAATTATAAAAAAATATATATAATCATTGATATATTTAATTAAAATACAATACATTTCATAAAGCAAAAAATGGAAAATTTAAATAAAATAACATTAAAATATCATTGATAATAGATATATTTGTTCTCGCAATCCCT
>JBBPBT010000240.1:2720459-2778801 GCA_037974875.1 Cicer bijugum | reverse complement strand
TCTTTATAAAAATTTAGAAAATTCATTAAAATCTTCAAACAAAATCCATAAAATTCAATACCAATTTCAAGAGAATTCATATATTCATCAAATGCATAACTCAAATATTCAAATAAACTCATATTTCCATCTCCAACAACATCAAATAAAGAATGAAAATATAAGTTTATTTGAAGATTTGAGTTATGAATTTGATAAAATTTGTATTATATTAAATATGATAATTAATTTAATAGATTATGTTTGAAAATTTTGATGAATTTTATAAAAAAAAATGATAACATTGTTGACACTTTAAGACAGAGAATCAAATTATTACTTAAAATTAAATAAAATATTAAATTAAAAAATAAATAAATAATTTAAGTGTTACTTAAAATTAAGTTAAATAACTACAAAAATAATTATAACTTAATAATATTAAAAAAAAAAAACATCTATTATTTTTATCAATGTTTTACTTTAAAATTTGTTTTAAAATGTATTTAGTTCAAGGAGAAAAAATATTTTAATTGTATTGTCCAAGCTTCCCTCCACGAGCAAAGTGTGTTGACTGTGTTCTATTAACGTAAAATTAAACTTGCATTTGATGCAACTTACAACTTGCTTTTTAGTTTTAAGGAGCATTTAATGTGAAGGACAGACCACAGTTTCCTTACTCTTACTAATATAAAACCAATGTGATTTTTATTAAAAAAATAAATAAAAACCGCGTGATTTGCTATTGAGATTCACAATATTATGCAAACCTTTCTTTCAAAAAACAATTGAACTATTAGATCGAACACATGTCATGTGGAGAAGAAGATTACCTCTAGTCAATGTAATAAGCATGTTGTTGTTGTTTTAATTATTGAACTCATGGCATATTATAATAATTATATATATATTCTGAAATTTAGACTAAATACAATAATTTTTTAATTTATTTATATTTATATGAAATTTAAATTTTCTAAACTATAAATACTTCAAAAAACTTAAACTTTCATTTTTTGAAATATATTTATATTTTAAAAAACTTATATTTAAATTTTTATATATATTTGTGTTTCGAAAACTCAAACCTTAACTAAAGGTTAAAATTAATAGTTTATGTAAAATATGAAAACAGTTATATATAATAGGGATATGGGTAGAAATTTTAAAAACTGAGTGTTACCTTTCATCCCTTGATAGTAAAAAAATCTCCATGTTTAATTCTTAGACAACACAAAAATGGTAGTTTTTTTACCATACATTTAATTCACTATTTGAGTGAAAGTGAGAGATAAAAAAAATTAAAGATAGTAATATAATATCTGGATGATATTATAAAGAAAAAATGAAAAGTAAAATAGAAAGGGAAAGTAGACCAAAATCAATTCTTCATAGTAGGCAAGCATCTCGAATTCAATTCTTCATAGCTCAGTATAAAATCTTCTACATTATCTTCATAGCTGAGTTTAGTTACAACTTCCTTCCTTTTGCTATTTTACATATTCACAGTAACAATACAACATGGCTGCAACTTTGGTTGGAGGGGCTTTTCTCTCTGCAACTGTTCAAACCTTAGTTGAGAAACTTGCCTCAACTGAATTTCGTGATTACATCAAAAACACCAAGCTGAATGAGTCGTTGTTGGCAGAGTTGGAAACAACACTGCTCGCTCTTCAAGTTGTGCTGGATGATGCAGAGATGAAGCAGATCACCAATACTGCTGTCGAAACATGGTTAGATCAATTGAAAGATGCAATCTTTGATGCTGAGGATTTGCTCAACCAAATCAATTACGACTCCCTGCGGTGCAAGATGGAGGGCAGACAAGCTGAAAACATTACTGGTCAGGTATGGAACCTCATTTCATCTCCATTTAAAAACATCTACGCAGAGATTAATTTACAAATGAAGATTATGTGTCAAAGGCTGCAACTTTTTGCTCAGCAGAGAGACATCCTTGGCTTGCAAATTGTGAGCAGGAGAGTTTCTCGTAGAACGCCTTCAAGTTCAATGGTAAATGAATCTTTTATGGTTGGTAGGAAGGATGATAAAGAGGAACTAATTAGTATGTTGTTATCACATAGTGACACAAATAGTAATAATATTGGTGTTGTGGCAATTTGGGGCATGGGGGGTGTTGGCAAAACAACCCTTGCCCAACTTCTTTACAATGATAAAAAAGTACAAGAACATTTTGATCTGAAAGTCTGGGTTTGTGTGTCGGAGGATTTCAATATTTTGAGAGTAACTAAATCGCTTCTTGAATCTATCACTTCACGAGGCAGTGAAAGCACTAATCTTGATTTTCTTCGACGTGAATTAAATAAAAACTTGAGCGATAAAAGATTTTTGTTAGTGTTGGACGACCTTTGGAATGACAATTATAATGATTGGCATGAACTAGTAACTCCTTTGATTAATGGAAAAATTGGAAGTAGGGTCATCATCACAACACGCCACCAAAAAGTTGCTGAGGTTGCACACACATTCCCCATTCATAAAGTAGAGACGCTATCAGATGATGATTGTTGGTCTTTACTCTCAAAGCATGCATTCAGAAGTGAAGATTGTCAAAGCAATGAATCCCCAAATCTAGAAGAAATTGGCAAGAAGATTGCAAAAAAGTGCGGTGGATTGCCCATAGCTGCTAAAACACTCGGAGGACTTTTGCGTTCAAAGGTAGATGCAAAAGAGTGGGCTGCAATTCTAAAAAGTGACATATGGAAATTAACAAAGGATAATATTTTGCCTGCTTTGCGTTTGAGTTATCAAGATCTCCCCTCTCATTTGAAAAGATGTTTTGCCTATTGCTCAATTTTTCCAAAGGATTTTCCACTTGATAGGAAGCAATTGGTTTTGTTGTGGATGGCAGAAGGCTTCTTAGAGCATTCTCAAGAAAATAAAACACCTGAAGAAGTAGGCGACGACTACGTCAATGAATTGTTGTCCAGATCCTTAATTCAAGTACATCAATCAAACGGTGATTTTGGAAGACAAAAGTTTGTTATGCACGACCTTGTTAATGATTTAGCCTCAATGGTATCTGGAAAAAGTTATTTCAGGCTTGAATGTAGTGGTAAAATCTCTAAAAATGTTCGTCATTTGTCATATAATCAAGAATTTTACGACATTTTCAAAAAGTTTGAAGTTCTTGACAATTTCAAATGCTTGCGAAGCTTCCTACCCGTTAACTTTTTCAACTTCAGTTATGATTATTACTTATCTAGAAAGGTTGTTGAAGATTTGCTACCCAAACTCATAAGGTTACGTGTGCTGTCCTTAAATTATTATCTAAACATAACCACCCTACCAGAATCAATTGGCAGTATGGTGCTGTTGCAATATCTAGATCTCTCATTCACTGGAATCAAAAGCTTGCCTGATGCAATTTGTAAACTTTACAATTTGCAAACCTTGAATTTAATGGGATGCAAGAATCTCACTGAGTTGCCACTATGTTTCGGACAGATGATTAACTTACGTCACTTGGATATTAGTGAGACAAACATAAATGAGATGCCAAAGCAAATTGTTGGACTAGAAAACCTTCAGACATTAACTGTTTTTGTAATTGGCAAGCAAGAAATAGGGTTAAGTGTCAAAGATCTTGGGAAGTTTCCTAACCTACAAGGAAAGCTTTGCATCAAGAACCTGCATAATGTCATCGACGCCGTTGACGCTAGCGATGCCAACATGAGAAGCAAAGAACATATTGAGGAGTTAGAGTTACAATGGAGCAAGCAAACTGAAGACTCGAGAATGGAGAAAGATGTGCTTGATATGTTGAAACCGTCACTAAATCTCAATAAACTGAGCATTGACCTATATGGAGGCACAAGCTTTCCGAGTTGGTTGGGAGATTCTTCTTTTTCAAACATGGTGTCCTTGTGCATCTCTAATTGCGAATATTGCATAACAGTTCCACCACTAGGACAACTACCTTCTCTCAAGGACTTGACTATTAGTGGTATGAAAATGGAAATAATTGGGATAGAATTCTATGGGATGACATTAGAACCTTCCATTTCTTCATTCCAACCATTTCGATCTCTCGAGAAACTGAAAATTTTTTGCATGCCGAATTGGAAGGAATGGATACACTATGAAAGAGGTGAAGTTGCTTTCCCTCGTCTTAGAACTTTGTCGTTAAGCGAATGTCCAAAACTAATAGGACATATGCCTAACCATCTTTCTTCAATAGATAAAGTTAGCATAACTTGTTGTGATAGTCTCTTGACAACACCGCATACTACTTTACATTGGGTCTCCTCATTAAAAAAAATAAGTATTGAGAAAGATAAAAATTCTCTAATGGTTTCTAAAAGGACCCAATTGTTGTTACCTGTGAGTGAAAGGACCCAATGGTTGTTACCTGAGAATGATTCTCCATGTCTACTACAGAGATTATCCATTAGTAACTATGATACACTATTTTCATTACCTAAAATGAATATGAACAGCAATTGTCTTCAATACTTGTATCTCTGTGATATTCCGTCTCTTGCTGCTTTTCCAACAGATGGTCTACCCACTTCATTGCAATCACTTACTATTTTTAATTGTGAGAATTTAGCATTCTTGCCTCTTGAAACATGGGGCAATTACACGTCGCTTGTATCTTTGCATTTAGTGAAAAGTTGTAATTCACTTACCTTATTCGCATTGGATGGTTTCCCAACACTCCAAAGCCTTTCTATTGATTCCTGTACAAATTTGGAATCCATTTTTATTTCAAAAACATCTTTGCTTCTTCCGTCATCTTTGACTCCACGGGTGGAAACTCTAACCTCTCTGAAATATTTGGATCTCAAAAATCTTCCAAAACTATCATTTTGTGAAGGAGCTTGCCTACCTCCCAAATTACAAGATATTTATATTATATCAGTGAGAATAACAACACCTATATTTGAATGGGGTCTCCAACGCCTTACTGCTCTTTCAGGATTGTGTATTGGAGATGATGATGATATTGTTAACACCTTGTTGAAGGAGAAATTGTTGCCTATTTCCCTTAGGGATCTATATATCCATCATCTCTCTGAAATGAAATCCTTTGAAGGAAATGGACTTCGACACCTTTCCTCTTTAGAAAGACTTTGCTTGATTGATTGTCCAAGGCTTGAGTATTTGTCAGAAGACACATTGCCTACCTCTCTTAAGATACTGAGAATCAAGAAATGCCCTCTATTAGAAGCAAGGTATAAAAGTCAGAGGTGGGAGCATCTATCCATCCCAGTCTTAGAAATGAATGATGAAGTGATAATATGAGCCATGGAAAGACACAGGAAAAATTGTCATCAAGTTTCAGGTATGATTTTCTTTTATGCCTCTATCCACATAATTGTTCAATTTTATTTGTGTGATTGTTTGTATAAGCTAGTAGATCTATAAAATAGTCAAGTTTATAGGAACTACTGAGATTTATATATTGTTTTTTTAGGACAGATTTATATATTTGTTGATATAATTATAACTAACAAATTGTGTTAATACACTTAATTATTTGATGTAATCGGTTGTAGCATCCTTAATTATTTCCACACACTTATGTTTTAATAAAAAAACAATCGTTCAACATTCCTTGTATTAGAAGAATCTTTGAGTAGAATTTGATTAATTAGATCTCCAATATGAATAAGATCCACGATTTTCTTTCAGTAAAAAGCATCATAGTAAGATAGAGTACAATTGCAGAAGAACTAAAGATTTTGAATGATATAAACACAAAGGAAAGAACTAAAATACCCTCTAAATCTATGATATAAACACAAAGGAAGATAGACAAATAATTTGTGAGGACTATCTGTGATTTAAAGTCATAGTGCAATTGGATACTGATTTAGTTACGGACACTACCGTACCACTGCAATATTGCGGCCGCATCATGTGAAGTGGTCCTCAATTTGAAGTCTAAGACTTTGTTCCACAATTCTGAACAAGTAAATGAAAACTAAAAGGTTCACTGCTTTGTTAGTTTGTGCAATATGAAGCATAAATAAATGCAACAAGTAGAAGTAGATAATTAAGAATCCACATTGATTCTTGTAATATCTTCAATTTTTATTTTATGTAACTTGCCCTCTATATCAGATTTGATGTTCCCTTAGTTTCAATTTTTTAAAATCATATTATTGATCCTAGTAGAGATTTGGTTCTGAGACATGAATGTTAGAAGCCATTGTTCATTTTGATTTTGTTGTTGTTAACAGGTGTGTCATTAGTAAGGCATGGAAAGTGCATATAGAGTGATTTGATTCATCTTTTCATTTCAACAGTCACTGATTGATTTAAGTTGGAAGCATTATTCATTTCTCTTAAAAGATAAATAGCAGATATTGTTTGCTGATGGAGTACAAATAGTGTTATTTGATGATGTTAATCCTTTCTTCTTTTACTTATTTTTGAATTGAGACACTATTTGTGATTTATTTGTTGTTTTATACTTCAATTCTTGTATGTATTTTAATATATATTGGGTTCAAAAAAAAAATTGTTGACTTTATAGTTTTTTTCCACTCCACTAAGCATTTTGGATCAAAGACTAACTCTTAATTATAATAAAATAATTGACACCTAACTTAACACGATAAGTTGTGGAGAATGTGCGTATTAATCAAGAGAGTAAACAAGCGCTTATTGGGAAGCAACCCAAATTCATATCCTTTTCATTTCAGTTTATTTCACTCCATTCACTTTCAATTTTAGTTTTTAATTACGAATTTTATTCATTCTTGATGTTTAGTATAAGCAAGGAACCATAAAAATGTGTTGGGGATTGATTTTTCAGTAGAAAGGGGTCTTATATGCGCCTGGAGCGCAGACCGTGCGCTTGAAGCGCATGTTTTTAGTGTTGGTTCTGTGAACACGCGCCTGGAGCACGAACCTGTGCTTGAAGCACATTTAACTGGGTCTGTTTCCGTTAAAGCGCGCCTGAAGCGTGCCCCATGCGCTTGAAGCGCATTTCACAGGATTGGAGTCTGTCAAACGCGCGCCTGAAGCGCCCCCCATGCGCTTGAAGCGCATTTCACAAGTTTGGAGTCTGTCAACGCGCGCCTGAAGCGCCCCCCATGCGCTTCAAGCGCATTTCACAGGTTTGGAGTCTGTCAACGCGTGCCTGAAGCGCCCCCCATGCGCTTCAAGCGCATTTCACAGGTTTGGAGTCTGTCAACGCGCGCCTGAAGTGCCCCCCTTGCGCTTGAAGCGCATTTCCCAGAAATTGCCACTGACTTAAGAGTGCCTGAAGCGCATCCCTTGCGTTTGAAGCGCACTGCTGGGCTTTAAAACCTCCATCATCTCACATAAAACTCCCCTCCTTCGTTATCACTTCTCCAAACCTTCCTCCATCATCATCAAAGGTCAGTTTCCTCTCTTCACACAATCTCAAGCATTCTTTCATCCTCAAGTAAGTTTCCCCAATTTCTAATATCAACTCCTTCTTGTTCATTGATGCATATTGGTTCTTTAAATTCAAATTTGTGCTAATATTTAAAATTGTTCATACATGCATGTTGGTTTTCTGAGATTGAATGGGGGTTAATGTTTGCAAGACTATGGATTGCTCATGTATTTTATGCTTGCATGCCAACTGTTTGATAAAATATCACGACCATTTTTATGCTTGCATTCTAACTGTTTGTTAAAATGACACAAACAATTTTGAACCTTATTTACCACAATATATACTGCACTCCTACTGTTCGAGAAAATGACACACCCAATGTATATGCACTATTATCATTTAGAATTTTGGTGGGCAAACTGAGGGCCATTTATGATGTTATTTTTCCAAGGGTGACCATGCTTAAATTAATTAGCTCTAACTTGGAATATTCTGAACCATGAGTGTGAATACTTGTTTTGCAAGACCTAATGGCAACCCAACAAAAAGCAAAACGAACTAAGATTGCAACTACATCTTCCGCCCAACAGCACGATGCATTCCTATTCAAGACTATGGCAACACAGGAATATTAATAATTGATAATATTAGTGGAGGTTGACCCCAATGTTGTACACATCTCAGTCACCTTAAGGGACATTATTGTGTTATGTGAAGTTGATCTAATTTTGATTTAAATTTGCTTGAGCTTAAAGGTGCTGGTTTTCCATTTAAACTTGCTGATGTAATTCAGCACTTATGCAGTAGATTTTGAAATGCTTTCATTATAATTTAATGATAGGCTGAATAGTCAGTGCCTTGTGGTTTTATTGAGGAGTATTACAGTCTGGAGGAATGATTTCGAATTGAATTAGTGTTTGAATAATTTAAGGGTTTGAGCTCAAGAATGTTCATGGAGATTCATGGCATAGTCAGTGCCTTGTGGTTTTAATGAGGAGTATTACAGTCTGGAGGAATGATTTCGAATTGAATTAGTGTTTGAATAATTTAAGGGTTTGAGCTCAAGAATGTTCATGGAGATTCAAGGCTGAGTCTAAGAACTTAAAAAGTTATATAAATCTGTTTTAATGTTTTTATTATTTATTTTAAATGAGTCAGGTTAACAAAAGTACAAGTAAAACATGTTCAATCTTTGTGACCAGAGCAGCTTCATTAAAAAAACCAGCCAAATCAAATGTTCAAACAAAAAACGGATTGAGGAATTAAATTAGAAGTGATATAAAAGAAAAACTTTTTAAAAGAACAAAAACAAAGTGACCTCTAATTGCATATAGATTATCTTTAGAATATTGAAGCTTAATCTTTATTATTATTTTATCTTTTGGGTAGATTCAATCAGCACTGTAGACAATTTTTATTGGCATGGTATCTGTTTTTCAAATTTTCATATTTGCAATATGAAACAATAATTTTTAATATAGCAGCTATCCTAAAATGAAAAGAATTTCCAGAAATTCAGCTACTTCAAAACACCAATTCCAGAGATAGAACATATTCGATGAATAGATAGATTAAAACAAAACTAAATCAGTGAACTCTAATATCAGCATGTTATCAGTATTGATGTCAAAATTTAATGATATTTAGAAGAAAAAGTAAACAAACAGCTTAAGTAACATGTAGAAATAACATCCGTACCAGTGAAGAAATAAGTTACAGATTCAAAAAACATCAAACTACACTCAACAAAATTTGGAACTCGTACTTAAGAATGGCCTGATTCAACTAAACAATTGCCTGCGACTTGTTTAGGATCACACCTTCATATTTAACTTGGAACCACTTCATGGCATCGTCCTTTGTGACACGATGTTGGATTCCAACACGTGCCTTGCATCGGCGACGACGTCCAACACGATACCCAGGACGCTCCAAGACAACATAGAAATCCATACCATAAATACCAGTGGAAGGATCGTACCTGAAGAACAATTTTAAAAATCAGTATGGTAAAAAGTCATCATTTGAATTATAAGAGAACTGCAACAAACATAAAAGATACACAGGAAAAGGAATTGATACACAAAGACAACCATTGATTGAATTCCTTACTTTTTGGAAACTAAAGGTCTAATAAGATGAACTACATAATCCAATAGAGTTAGAGCTAGTTCAGATAAGTTTGTTCATAAATAATTAAATGAAAAAATGGAAGAAATAAGATTGAAATAAGAACCATAGACATTCTAACTAACAACTTCTAACTTAAGTTGTAAATTTCTGCTCCTCAATTAAAAAAAAAATATGTGCCTTATTATCTTAGAAGCTATCAACTTCTTGGAAACCTATAAACTTCTAATAATTCTTCCATGAGTAAGAAACTAAACGCTTATTTCAATTAAAAAAATCCTATGAACTAGAAGTTATTCAATAATGGATCTTTTTATTAAATATTAAAAAACGCTTTCTTTACAGGCTGTGTAATAATCAATTCCTACTGAATGCAGAGCCACTCGAAAATTTCCGTCAGAAAACCTAAACAAATCAGTATTGGTACTTTTGTGGAACAAAGCATGGTTTAAAGTTTCAAATTGAAACATGTGATGCTGCAACAACTCAGTTGCAGCCGCCAGCACAAACTGATGTGACCCGATCAGATTGCAAATTAGTACACACTGATTAGTAGCTAAAAGGAAGAGCCAGCTATGAAATTTTCATCATAATAATATCAGAATATAGAAACTCCACATATCATAAAATATCGGAAGTGAAAATGTCAAACAAATAAGGCTTCTTCAACATAAAATATAACTGTTTTTCAGCTTACTTGATTCCCAAATCAATATGCTCCTGAATACCAAAGCCAAAACATCCAGTATCACTGAAGTTTCTCCTCAACAACTCGTACTCCTTGACCTTCAAACCACTCTCCAAAAGCTGCATTGCCTTGTCACCTCTAACAGTGACATAGCAAGCAATCTTTTCATTCCTTCTGATACCAAAGGAACGGACAGTGTACCTAGCTGTTAACAAGCACGAGATTAAAAGAAGAACCAATCAGGGCAAAACCTTAACCCAAATTTCCAAAATACAAAAATAAACAGTGTCATGTATAGGTGATTGCGGTAGTTAAGCTAGACTACAAGTCCTGCAAGATAAAATTTGGGTGCAGAGTCTTGAAATATTTATTTTTTAAGTGATACTGATTGCAGATGGCGAATCATGGAGGACAGGCAAAAATCCAATATCTTAAGTCACCATAAAACAAGATGGCACCGCGATTCATCAAATATTGGCCATATACATCGGCAAAAAATCGTTCACTGCAACCCTCGACGGCCACTATTGATAACACTAGTATTTTGTCAACTGAATAAGTGTATGTTCTTTACTATGAAAACATTTGTCCAAGTTCATAGGGGTTTAGAATATAACTGTTAAATGAATGTGATTCCAGAAAAAAACAATTATTACACAGGTTTTTTTTAAAAAAAACACAATTTTTGTGAGATTCCAAATTTTTTTGTCTGTAAGTTCTTGTAGAGAATTGAACATGTTCATGAAAAATTTTCTTTCCCAAATCCATAGATGAAAATTAACTCAAAAAGTGCTTACATAACCTTACAATTATGCCATTAGTTAAATCCCAAAAAATAACCTATAATAATCTGTATAACATCAACATTTAGATAGTTAAGTTCATTTACTTCCATAATTTTATTCAATTACTTCATTGTTGTGTTAGTGTTCATAGATAATAACTTAAGCAACCATTGCTACAGAATTATTATGTTATTCACACTCAAATTACATGTAAAAATCAATCAAAACATAAGCAACAAATAATATAAAAAATGAAACCAAAAAATAAATAAAAATAAAATAAAATAGTACCTTTGGAGAAAACAGGGGTTTGACCACTAAGCTGTTCAAGAACCTACGAACAAAAAAAAAAACAAGTTACTTATAAAATTGAAAGTAAGAAATTAAAAAAAAAATGTGAAAAACGATCATTGAAAAAAAAAAAACCTTAGCGGCTCTAGTGAGACGATCTCCACTTTCACCAACGGAAATATTGAGAACGAGTTTCTGAACTTTGATTTCCCTCATTGGATTCGACAGTTTCTTCTCCGAAGCCTATAATAAATTTCATTATTCTTCAAATTCATTTCGTTCAAATAATAATAAAGCAATTATGATATGATATGAATTAGTGAATTATTGAAAAGAATGGAATAGAAAAGAATAGAGAGAGAGAGTTTGTTGAGTTTACCATTTGGAATAATTGTTGGTGTAGAGAAACGGAGCGAGTGGTGGAAGAAGGAGTGACTGATGAGGCGGCAACACTCACTCATATAACGTGGATTGGATTCCAGGTGGAAACAGCCCGCTATTAGGGTTTTTAGCTTTTTACCGAATTAAATTACAACTATACCCTCTCCTCTTCTATTTTCTTTTGCTTTTTTTAGGTTAAATAAATAAATAAAACTAGTAAATAGACTTTTGTAGTATACAATTATTTTTATTCATATTCAGAAAAAAGAAATATTTAAACCCACACATTTTGATATTGTATGTACTATTTGTCGTATTTATATAGAGAATAATATTTTAATAATATTTTTTTTCAATTTTTTTTATAATTGAGATATAAATTTATACTATTAACCACTTTTAATATTTCATGAGTTATTACATGAAAGGAATATAAAAAAGAAAATTGAGACAATCCAAAATATTTAGTGCGAATAAAAATTGAAGGGGGTTTATTTCGATTATAATGCGACAAAAATTCAAATAAAAAACAAATTGAAGCGTTAATTTGAATCTCATAACTTTAGCCACATCAAAGTTAAATAGAGGAGTAATTTTTCAGGTTGCACCTAAAAATTCTAAGAGTTATGTTTTTATGACTAGATTATTTTTATTAATTATGTGCGAATAAAATGATCGAAATCCGACTCAAAATTTTCCAACCTTTGAAATGGCTGAGCAATTTTACTATTTTCAAATTTTAAAACAACTTTGATTTTGACAAAACTTTTAATTAAATTCTAAGTTAGTTGAGAGTTGAGTTTTATGTGAGAAATATTTCTTTGTGAAAAATATTTTTAATAATCAAGTTAGTCTCATAATAAAAATAATTATTGACGTAAATTGTTTGTAATTATTTTCTATTAACTTAATGTATTGTCAATCGAGATGATTGACGTTGTTCTCTATCGATGGATCGGTTGTGTGATTATAACCAAGTGTCAAAAAGGATAGTTGCGACAATTTAAGATTAAGTTTAAGTGAGTAATTCTTTTAGTTAGAAATATTTGGAGATTAATTCAGAATTGAGATAGTAGTTTAATCAAGGGAAGGAAAAATAAATTCCACTTTCATTTTTTTCATTCTTCATCTTCTATTTCTCTTATTCTCTCCAAAACCTTTAATTTTCCTTTCATTTTTAAACTTCTTCGAGACATCCAATCACGAAACCTCCAACTGCAAAAGTATTATACACATCTAGGGGGGGCCTCTATTGAACTAAGGATCACTAGGTGAAAAATATTTTTCCTTTCTTCTCTCTTGAAACCCATGAATATGTATAACAAAGGAGAGTGTATGATTTTTCTTTCATGCTTCCATATTACTTGTTTGGTGTTGTTAATGTTAAAAAGAAAAGGAAAAAGATAAACACTTCCCTCCCTTTTTCACTCTCAAAATTGAAAACTCTAAATTGTGAAATAATATTTTTGTTGAATTTGGGTTTAAGTGTTTTGTATAATGTGAAATTTGTGTGGTATGTAACTTAAATAGCAAGAAAAGAAAGAAAAAACCCAATATTTTTCAAAAAGAGCCGAAGCTCAATTTGTTATACCGAAGAAAATTATTATTTCAATGTGTTTAAGTAATGTATTGAGTTGTTTTTCAAATAAATAAGTTTGAATTGTTGTTAGAAACTTTATTAAAATGGTTGGAGTTGTTAAATTTAGTAAGAATTCAATTTTTACCTATTTAGGTGATAAAGTGAAATGTGAATTTATTTGGTGTTAGCTACTAAGTGACCTTGAAAATTTATGTTAAAATTGGTATTTTGAGTAATTGCAAGGATTCTAAAATATTTTGAGATCTTATGTCAAAATTTGAAGGAAAGGAAAAGGAAACAAAATCTCCATGTCAAATATTTTTTGAAAGTTTGAAAAGCAAAAATAAAGTAAGTGGTGTGGCTAAATTTATTTCAAAAATAATTTGATTGATAGAAATTTGGTACGATTAGTTGTCGTCCAATTGTCTTGGATTAATGATTTTGGTGAGGAAAAACTTACATTATAGGATTAGGAGAATGAGTCAAATTAGTGAGGTAGTTAAAGTGTTAGGGACACTATTTGGTACGATTAGTTGTCGTCCAATTGTCTTGGATTAATGATTTTGGTGAGGAAAAACTTACATTATAGGATTAGGAGAATGAGTCAAATTAGTGAGGTAGTTAAAGTGTTAGGGACACTAGTAGAAAATTGAATTTTTAGTTCAGCAAGATTTAAGTCGGTTATATGCTACCAGACTTAACAAATGAAGCGGAGGTATATTTAAGTCGGTTGCCTATATAAACGAGTTAATAAAATGAGGCGGTGACAATGTGAAACACTATTAACACGGTTAGATTGACAACTGACTTAAGAAATACAGTAAATTAAAAAATTAATTAAATGAGGCGGTAGCAATTTTGTAAATATTTAAAACTTGTTTTATGCGTTATGTAGATAATCGACTTAAGGTTGTTAAATATTTAACACTAGTTTAACGCGGTTATATTAATAACCGACTTAAACATAAAAAGTCATTTAATAAAATGAGGCAGTGGCAATTTTGTAAATATTTATGCCATTTAATAAAATGAGACGGTGATAAATATTTAAAACTTGTTTAATGCGGTTATATTAATAACGGCTGCCATAAAAAAAATAAAGGATGTCATGTATTTAACGTTTTATCTTCCGCTCAACGCGGTTATATTAATAACCGACTTAAACATAAAACATCATTTAATAAAATTAGGCGGTGACAATTTTGTAAATATTTATGTCATTTAATAAAATGAGAAGGTGGCAATTTTGTAAATATTTAAAACTTGTTTAATGCGGTTATATTAATAACCGATTTAAGGCTGCCATAAAAAAAATAAAGGATCCCATGTATTTAGCGTTTTATCTTCCCGCTCCTATAACATCTGCGCTCTAAACTTCTTCCTTCTATTCTTAACCTCTGTATCGTGAACCACCTACAACTTGGATTCAACTTTACAACTGTTATCGTTTTATCGTTCATCAATTCATTAAGACAGGTTTGATTCTCAAATTAAATTACATATTTTACATATTTTATTTTTTAGAAATTTGATTTTTTTTAGAATTTGTGTGTGGACATAATAGGGAGCAAAACATTAGTATTTTATATAGAAAGCATATATATAGTAAGGTGTAAACTTATAAACGTAATATTTTATTTTATGTATTAAAGACATTAGACATGAATATTTTTAGGGTGAGTTTGTTTTAGAACGTAGTATTTTTAGGGTGAGTTTGTTTTAAAACGTAGTATTTTTAGGGTGAGTTTGTTTTAGAATGTAGTATTTTTAGGGTGAGTTTGTTTTATATCTCCAATCCATCTGCCATTAATTCCAACACCAAACAACACATCTTCTTCATTGCATCAATATAATCTTCCACAACACATCTTATGATGTTTAAGTCGGTTAAGTTGAACTGACTTAAAAGGACGAAGCTCTGTTAAGTCGGTTAAAATGTACATTTTAAGTCAGTTCTGTATCCGAGTTAACAACAAACGACTTAATAAACACGAATGTTTAAGTCGGTTAAGTTGAACCGACTTAAAAGGACGAAGCTCTGTTAAGTCGGTTCAACTTAACTGACTTAAAAAATAATGTGTTTATTAAGTCGTTTGCTGTTAACTCGGACACGGAACTGATTTAAAATGTACATTTTAACCGACTTAAAAAGATAAATTTCTACTAGTGGGAATTATTTGACTAAGTTAAGCATTATTGAAATTGAATGTTTAGTTCGAGTAAGTTTAGACGTGTTTTAGATGTTGTTATGATACTAGAAAGAGGTAAGGACTCCTTTCAAATTTTAATTTTCACATATACGAGTTTTGTATGTGTTGTTGTGGTATTTGAAATTGTGTAATTGATGTGTTTTTATGCATTCATAACTTTTAAAAGTGTGTGTTTGTACTTTTCTAATGAATCTTTTATGATAAATGCTTAGGGTATGTTTTGTGCGTTATGTTGGTGAAAAATATTAATGTTTGAATGAGTTTTAAAATAAGAGTCTTTTAATATTACATTTACACAATAATTGTCGAGTAAAGAGCTAGAGTATGCTCAAGTATTCATAGTTGCATGTGGTTCCCATAACGTTGGGTCCACCGCTAATTTGTCCGGTGGGAATTGTCGTATTCTTACAATGATTATGTAGTCGTGTTTGTCCAAGAGGGACTTCAAATTTTGATGACATGGGATTCGCGAACAATTGGGTTCACGTGGACAATGAGTCCACATATTGTGGAGGGTGTAATATTTCAGAATTATTTGCAGTAACATATATGCATTACGTTAGGGTAGGGTGTCCTACCACAGGAATCATGTTTGATACCATGATATACTTATATGCATGTGTTTATTTAGTGTTGTTACTATTTCATAATGGTTAAGTATCACCTTTTGGGGAATTTGGATGATGCATGTGCACCTAGAGATCACGTGAACGACAACAACGCCATGTGATTTCTCTAACAAGGATCAACCAAAGTGTTTGGGATTTCAACCCGACCACTAATTCATTTTGCTATAAACACATTCAATTTAGTCTTAATAACCATCCAAAAAGCAATAAGAAATACCATAGTAGACAAATAAACACAAAAAACATTATCCCACAGCTAATCATTTCTAATTAGTCTCAGAAGTTTAGATCTTTTGTATCTTTGATAGTTCTTTTAAGCATCTTGATGGGAAGGTTGAGATCTCCCTTATTTAGGTCAGTTGATGGATCTCTCTTGCTTGAACTGGGTATGTCATCAATTGTTGGTAATTTAGACACATTGTTTTCAAGAATAGTTGAAGTAAATTGGACATTAAATTTTGCAATTAGAGGGATAAAGTTGTTTTTAAATTAATAATTTCTACCCTCATAAAACACTTTCTAAAAAAGAAAACACATTTCACAAATGTTTTAGCTGTTTCAATTCCCTTTACCAACCAGTTCAGTCAATGAAATCATTTCCTACATAGCAAGTGCAAATAAAATAAAAAATTAGTTAGTTTAAGAATTCCAAAGTGGTAAATTGTAAAGGTGAATAAATTAAATATATATATATATAATAAAATTATTAGAGTTAATATATATAATAAAATCATTAAAGTTAACGCCTGCATGTGGAAGTATAGAGGTAGACCCAACTATCATCTTATCATGACCCTGTGTCACCAACATACTAAATGAATTATTTTTCTAAATAACAAAATGAACATGTCAAGGAACATTGTGTATGTGAAATATGCAATTTTTTGTTCAATGAGAAAAGAAAAGAAAAACTATACATTGTTATTTTTAATAAATACAATATCATCTTTGCTCCAATTTAGCCTTAAATTCTTTGATGACAAACCTACATATTTAGCAAAAATTACAAAAGTGGCATAATCTGTGTAAGAATGACTCTAATTTTGATACAATGTCTAATTCCAAATTCAGATGTTACATTGTTAGTTTTAATTTAATAATATATTTGACTTGGCAAAAAGAAAGTATGAAATGTTTGCAACATTTACCACAACAATACATTTTTGAATTGGGATAAGTTGATTTAGAGCACACATGCACTGTTACACCAGTTTTTTTGGGTCCAAAATGCGTTTCATAGTACTGTACACAACAAAAACAGAATATTAATAAAAGCAAATCATGTTGACTAATTTTATTTTTTTTAATTGTAAGTATTTCTATGAAGAAAGTAATGGTAATCATAATTGAGCAGCCTTTTAGGCGTCCTTGATGTATTGTACAAAAAATCTTCAATTGGTTAAACTTTGGTTCGTGAGTTAGTTGAATCAATATTATTGGGGAAGGAATGTCATTATAAGCAGAAGTTGGATTAAAAACCAATAAGTGTAATTCATGCAGATTTGAATGTGGATTTTGTCCATAAATACCATATCGACGACTTCAACACCAATAGCCATTATCTGGTTCATAAAAACTATTTTATGAACTTTTATGACAATTTTATAACATGTAAAGCACCAAAAGCCAGGAATATTCATAAAATATAAAATTGTCCCTCTGGCAATAGAAGATGTGGATTAACAGTCACCAAAGACTAAGCAAATAAATCAATCAGTTTGTGTTCCTATTGTCATCTAAACTAAGATGTTACTACACATTACATTAAAGGGAATGTTATCAACTAATAAACCTAGCCCACACTATATACAAAAGCAGAAGTTACAACATAGTAGTTCTTTGATGGATCAACTTTGTTCTTTATAAGGTGTCCAGATCAATTTGCAAACGTCAACCTCAAGACCCCCTCTACCAGCCGCTTTGAGATGGCGATCCAAAACTTTTGGATCAGCACAAATGACATGTTGACCTTTCCTGTATTGAATCAATTCTAAGCTCTGAAGAGTTGTCAATATATCTTCAGCTTTAATGGCAGTCATATCACTCAGTTCCTGCAAAACAACACTTCTTCAATAACCATAGCATTGACAAGTAGAAAGAGTTGATACATAAGCTCTCGTATAATAAACACTTAGGTAAGTTGTTTGTCCAAACATCTCCTATATCCCAGCAAGTAATCTTATTAAAAATAATCAAAATCAACATAAAAGCAAGTTCAACAGAGACCAAAAACTCAAAATAAGTTTAATTATTTGTAAACATATAAACTTGAATTTGCCATTGACAGACATTAAAAAAAAAAATGGAAGAGGGTTACCTTGATAGAAATGTTTCCCTTATGCTTTTTCAGAATGTCTAACAGAACCCTGGTCCAATATCCTCTGTAGCTTAGCAGTCCAAGGTCAGAAAGGGGTCTTTCAGGTGTGCCAACTTTTCCCTCCTTCTTTGAAAGTTCATAGGCTGTTCAATGTTTGAAATCTTAATGAGTTTTGCTCACATTGTCAAATAAAATCTAACAAATATGAAGAGGCCTATTTTTCAGAAGGATAGCTTACAGAAAGCAATCAGAAATTTTCCATAGCCTTTCCGTTGGTAAGGTGGAAGGGTGAGGATACATGCCAAATTGTAAGATTCCTCAGAATGTTTTTCCTGTACAGTTAAAAAAAAAAGTAATCAATATCAAAAATAATGAATAGTTAATTGCATTAACCAATATTCAGACAAAGTTCATTTTCATATTACAACTATCATTAATATCTAAATCTAAATAAAAAAATATTTAAATATTTAAAAATATCTAACAGCAAACAAAAATAATAAAAATACATTGTATTTACCTTGGAAAAATATCCAACCATGTGGCATCCTCGATCATCACATTCACACAAAACATAGAACAGAAACAGGTCAACATCATAATAGAGGGTCTTGTGATCAAGAAATAACTTGGCCAAATAACAAAGATTCTGCCCATAAACCTTGTTCTTCTTGCCATCAACCTGTTTTCAGACATATAGTAATAACAATTAAAATCACTAGCAAAATTCAAACTACACAAGACGACTTTGTTGCACTTTGCAACTGCCTGCCACATAACACACCATTCTCAAAATTCAGTTATCAGTGCCTCCTGAAACTCATTTTGATAAAGCCCTGAATTTCAAGAATGTAAACTGTTTATTATTTAATCTGAAATGGTGAGCTTGAAGCTCAACACTGATGGAAAAACAGTAAAGAAAATATACACCAGAGTTCTAAGAGTCCTAATCCAGAGCTAAGCTCTTAACCCAACTCTAACAACTTTTCTGAATGATTTTCTAACTACCCTTCCCTCACTTTTATAACAGAAATCCGTAACAGAATTTCATAAAACCAGAGAATATACTAACTAACTCTTATTCTCTAATCAACCTATCTATTGGGCTAAGGCTCAATACTCTGTCCTATCACACTTCATTAATTTTTTTTATTCTTTCAATAATAAGGATACTAGAAGATTTAACCATTTAAATTTGGAAGACGGGTATTAAGTTCCACAACCAACATTTAAGTAATTTTAAAGTCCTCTCAGCCCCTAGAGAACCACACATCTAGGAAGCAAGAATGTTTGTATATATTGATATTGAATACAAAAGTGAATATAAAGATAGAGATGGTGAGCAGTGGGAGAAGGAAAAGCATCTCTTTTAATTTACAGCTTTGTAACTTGAACAAAGAAAAGACACAAGATGTTAATTACTTGCATTAACAAACAACAAAATGAGAAAGATTATTTTAATTTATATTATACACCAAGCATTTGCCATACATGATAATTTAAGGATAAATGAACAAAGAAATTGAAAATTCAATTCAACTGGAAAAATTAAACATAATGGAAGAGGGCGATGTCTGACAATATTGAACAAGAAAAGAAAATAAAGGAGGAACTTGTAATATTAAAAACAGCATTACAGTTAAAAACGTACCTCAAACATTGACAGTGTACCACTTCTGTAAATCTCATCACCAGGGGGATGCTTAAGATCACATTTTTTCTGCATGAACAGAACATGAATGATGGTATAAGGGGCAGAAAATGACGTACACGTATTCATAATATAAAACTATACATTTTTCTTCAGATATCTTTTGACCCCTGGGAGGAGGATGGAAGAAACTGCAATACAGTCATTCAATAGACTATTTCATATGACCCAGTCATCAGTGCCCTTTTATTAACTCCAAGTGTTCCAGAAGATAATGAATTTGATTACACCAAAAAATTTATTTTCAAATAAATAACGGTAATAATAGATTTTAAAGATCAAATTAATAGTCATAAACATAAGTATAAAAAGCTAAAAGATGGAGTTAGCTAATTTGCAATCACAGAACACTAAACAGAAAGAACTGCAATGAACTATTATAATTTTTGGTTTTAGATTTGCAAGGAAACAACTTCACAAATACGCATATAATTAATTTTCTGATTAAGATAAGAGTTAAAATAACTTTATGTTCCAATTAACAAATATCATACATAATAATACAAGTTTCAAAACACCAATTGAAGCAAATGGCAAAATGACTGAAGAAAAAAGATAAGAGCAATGCATGCGCAATACCAAAGACATTATTAGTGAAATGTAAATCATCTTCAAGCAAAACTCACCATATGCCTCTGGAGCTGTTCTTTGCGCTTCATGAAATTGAGGCAAAACTCACAAAAGAACAGCTTCAAACAGTCATTATATTCTGGTGGGAACGGAGAGAAGTACCATGTCTCAATCTCATATCTTCCAAGTTCAATAGTAGCTATGTTTTTCACTTTTGTAAATTCTTCATGTTCTCGCAAACTAGCAGCATCAAGCTCCTCATGGCCCTATAAATTTAATCATAGATACGTATATTAAAAATATAAGGAATACAATGCAGTTTGAGATAGGAATATCAGTCGATAGAGTAAACTGGTTTCAAATACAAGAAAGCAATCACAAGGGCCAATCTCAATCTCCAACTAAATATTATCACAATTACTTGATTTATGTGAGTTCAATTTCATAATAAATAAAAGCTGCTAGTGGTGAAAACAGGTGTACTGTTTGAAAGATCCTGTGCAGGAGGTATATTGATACATCAAGTAGCACTCATATACTGACAACTGATACATCATTCAAACAGAGCAGTGTGCCAGTGAAAAAAATTTCAAATTAAAAACATTTAATTTATTTACATTGCAAACTACAGATTACCTCGGGGTTTGCTTCTAAAACCAAACAGATTACCCCGGGTTCAAATAGCAACTGCTCACACTTGAAGCACATGTAGATAGGGAGACTGAAAGGTTTGAACTCTAGCAGGTGTTCTTTTGTGTTAATTACTTAATTTCTAAATAACTCCCTATGTTCTAATTATAATTGAAAAGCAACCATTCCATACCTCTACATGCGTCTCATCGATCTTCCTCTTTTGGTGGCGTGTCATCTTCAAACCTGTTGCCCCCTGTAAAAACCACGAGTCCAGGTTTTCTAAATGAACTTATTCACAAACAGAATGCATGTTTTTAAATAAGAGGTACACATAAAAGAAAAAGGAAGCACCATTTGCAGTATGAAAATGAAGAATGCCCAGTGCAAGTGACTACACATTAATATTTAATTCCAGAGCACCATAAAACATATATTCTGAAGCTTGGCTACAGTTTTAAATGTCATTTGACACACAGAACCAACACCATCCAGTGGGGAAAAAAACTTTTGTAATTGTGGCTGTAGAAAGAAAAGAAAAAAACAGATCTTGGAATCTGAGCTATAATATCACTTTCTCGGGAAACCTAAGGACTCAAAATAAATGCAAGCAAACAAATAGCAGATATAACCATTACCTTCTCCTCCACTTTCTCATCAACAACTGCCTCCACAGAATCAAGATCGAGCTGGTCAAGCTTCACCCACTCATCAAGCCTCCTATTGACTGCAAAAACAAGAAATATAAAATTAAAAAAATTACTATAACATATACCATCTTAGCATCCCTGCATACAGTAAACAAATAGACATAGTTAAAAACAACTAGAAAAATATATTAGAAGGAATTAGGAATATTAAAAACACAAGCATAGCCTCAAACATAACCCAATATTCTTTCAATAAAAAAATAATCCATATATTTCTATTGGTATGTTCACAAACAACAATTCACAAATTCCAATAAGAGATTCAAACTAGTTGCTATAGTATACTACATGCAAGAACTTACAACATAACATTTTACAAAAATCAATTCAATTGACATTCTAGTGAACATTAAGTCAATTTACAATTTAGCCAAATCTGAAAAGTGAAACACACACTTCAAAATTCACAACCCTGACAATTCAAATTGCATTCATTGAAAAACATTAAAGCAGTTAGCATCTAAGCACCCCAACATACAGTAAACAAATAAACACCAAAAAATACTCGACAAATGTATTGGAACGAGTTAGGAATATTCAAAATCATAAACAAAGCCTCAAACATAATCCATATATTCTGTCAAAATAATAATAATAATCCACATATTTCCATTTCTATGTTAACAAATAACAATTCACAAATTATAATAACAGGTTCACACTAATAAGTTACATGCAATAAGAGTTCATAACATTTTACAAAAATCAATTCAACCCAACCAAAGCTCAAAACCACAAAACTCAAAATCAAACACACACTGCAAAATTCAAAACCCTAACAATTTAATTTTCATTTATCGAAACTGAAACTGAACAAATAATTAAAAATTAGGTTCATACACTCAGTATAATGAACGTAATACTCGTAATCATTAGGTCCAGAGCCATGAACTCTGCGGCGTTCAATAACTTTGACAGGATGATACTTCGAGTCCCTCCAACGACACATCACGCGCGTCCCAACCTCCAAGGGAAGCACAGAAGATCTCCGCCGCTTCGATGTGTCGAAATCTGGCGTCGAATCTGCCGGTGCGGCGCGTGCAGCGACATCAGTTAACGGAGATTTTCCGTGCCCGGCGGCGTGAACAGAACCGTTTTCCGCACTGATCGGTGCATCGAGCGAACCCATGAAAAACGGTTTGAGATTTTTATTTTTATTTTTTTATTTTTTGGGAGAAATAGAAAAATCAGAATATAATAGATTGGGGAGCGACTGGGGGGTGTACACTGAATAATCAATAAGGACAAATATAAGAGATTAGAGATAGATGAGAAAATAAAAAATAAAAAATATTGAATATTTATAGGGCTACCCCAATATTCATAATTATCATTATTATTATTGACAAGTTTATATTATTTATTTTTTATTTGACAAATTATATTATTATTTTGGTCTTTTTTGTGATATTTGGTTTAAGGATGCACTTAATATATATGGACCCAAAAAAAATTCAACGGCCCCTTTTTGAAATATTTAAAAATTTTGAAGAACTATAATTTTTTAATGAAATGTGTAATTTAATTTTTTTTAAGTATGTTTATATATCAATACATTATTTTTGAAAAATAAATTGCAAGTACTTTTATTTTATTTGAATCATTAAGGTTGTGAATGAAAGACAATAAATTGTTAGATTAAAAAATTTGAATGTTCTTTTGAATGAAACATGAAAGAAATTAAAATGTGAGATTAAAATTAAAATAGGATCTATATTTTTTTTATCTTCTCATTACAACAAGAAATTGAACAAATATCACATACTATATTTCTTTTTGCTCCTGTTATTTATACTATTTTGGAATTAATCTTCGCTAAGATTTAATGAAAATAATTCATTAACATTGATACATACCTTTTTGTAACACATCATACTTGCATCAACTACATCTAACTAAGAAATTAATATATAAACTAACATACTAATATATATCCGGGTTTTTTATTAAAATATCTTTTTTTTTAATTTTAATATCAAATTGCCACACTTTGAAAAAAATAATACCAAAATGTTCTATTTGCTCATCGCAACCTGGGAATGCGACCTTCTGAAGAAAAAAAATTCAAATTCAATGATGGTCCGGGGGATGCGACCTCCTACTAGGTCATTTTATTTTATTTTACTTGTCCATTTTGCCCTTATGTATATTACATATATTATATATGTTATTATTAAATATTTTAAAAGTAATTATAACATTAAAATAATTAATTAAAATAATAAAAATAATTAATTTATTAATATTATATAATTGTTATTAATTATAATAATAAAAAGAATAATAATAATAATATTTAAAATAATAATAATAATAATAATTAAAATAATAATAATAGAACTGTATTTTTATTTTTATTTTAATTATTATTATTATTCTTTTTATTATTATAATTAGTAACAATTATATAATATTAATAAATTAATTATTTTTATTATGTTAATTAATTATTTTAATATTATAATTACTTTTAAAATATTTAATAATAACATATATAATATATATAATATACATAAGGGCAAAATGGGCAAACAAAAAAAATAAAATAGTCTAGTAGGAGGTCACATCTTCAAGATGCGACCATCAATTGAATTTGAATTTCTTTTGCTTTAAGAGGTCGTATTCCCAGATTTCGATGAGCAATTGGAGCTAAAAAGTAAGACATTTTAGTATTATTTTTTTAAAGTGGCAATTTGATATTAAAATTAAAAAATAAGGATATATGTATCAATGGGCCTATATATCCTTATGAGAAAAAATAGTTGGGAGACTTCATAGTATTTAACAAATTAAACAAATCCATTAAATATTTAACTTAAAAGTATAGCATTTTTCTCTCACATCTTTTATTGTTTTCATTTTATTCTTCATCTTTTATTTTAAATAAGTGATTCTTACATAGATTTGTTTTTATGTCGCATTTTTCTTGAATTCATCATCAACGTGAACATTATTCATCATCTTGTTGGAGTGTTTTTTATTTTTTATTTTGCATTGTTGCACACCACCGACATAAAAACTATGACGAAAATATAAAGGAGATTTAGATGTTCGGTTAAATCCAATTAAATTTGTCACAAAGCTTAAACCAATTTATCTTATACAAGAACTCAACTTTAATTTAAAATTGATTTTTCTTTAACTTTGTAGGAACAGTAACAATAATGGACTAAAATTGTATTTTAAAAATTGAGTTCTATTGTGTTTTGTGATTTATAGGTTAAAAATGAACTAAAGAGAACATAAGACAATTGGTTAATGCAAAACAAGATTCACGCGTTGTCAATCAATTAAACAATTAAATTTAAGTAATTTATTTTAATCTAATGGTTCAAACATGAAACTTTAAATTTTCGCTTTGCTTCACATTCACACGATAAGAGAAAAAAAAATGCATGAGTCATGAGGTGTTTCAATTGCAAAGATACAACATTGATGATGGTATTCATTTATATGATTGAGATGATAAGTTAAATGATACTAGATAAAAATAAAGATAAATATGTATTTTATATTGAATCGACATCAATCAAGTAATTTTTTTTATACATAAAGATGAGAATGTCATGAGTTATTATTATGAAGAATAACATTGACCATCATTATAATTTTTAATAATTTTAAAGTGATGTCTTCGGTGGATAACTTTTATGCGTGGTTTGAAGTGAAATAGATAGTCACAAAAAATAAGAAATTTAAATTGTGATCATTTTAAAATTTAGTCTATAGATTTTATTGAAGGTTTACTCAATATTAAACTTGGTAATTAAAAATTAATTAGTAAACCTTGAATTGATTAGAACGTTATCTACAGTTTATATGAAGTTAAGATAACATAAATAAAAATATTGATACTAAAGTTTGATTTATGAGTGCAAATAATTAAATATAAGGAATAGAAAGATCGCACAAAAAAAAATATTAGTTCACTCAACTCGGGCTAATCAAATCCTCACAATTGTGAGATTTTCATTATGTCCTTCACAATCAAAACATTCTTTTTCATACATTTTCTCTTCATCACACCTTGATCAATTTCAATATTCGTCTTTTAATCTAAAAAAGAATTTTAAAGTCACCTTTTCACTTGTAAATGATTTTTAAAGTAATCTTTTAACCTAGAAATGATTTTTACAATTACATTTCAAACTAAAGAGAATTTTTACAAACACATTGAATATAACATAAAAGATATACATGAGTCGATTATAATGTGTGTGATAAAAGTATTTGGGATCAAAGATTCTCAACTCTTTGTTTGGAATAAATACAGATAAACTTGATAAATGATTATACGCAAATATAGTGAAGAGAGCTTGGAGTTTTCTTTAGAGAATAATTTCAGATTATACGAAAATTGAACTAGTGTAGATAAATTTTTAATTGAACTTTTGTCTTTATCTTTCAAATGACCTTCAAGTTATAGATTACAAGAGACTTTGAATATTGAATTTAAACTAAATATATTCATTGGGCACACTTTCCAAGATGCCATTGATATTTTGGGTCAATCTCCTTAAGTTTAGTGTAATTTTGTCCATAAGATTATTCTTTGATCAAAACGGTATCCTTTCAACCAAATTGTTCTCCCCACCGGATATGGAGCAAACCAAATTCTTGGGTGGTATGTTATATGATCATTGGAATAGTTTCTTGAATTGGGGCATGTGCAACAAGTCATGTCAAATAGTACCATGCAATGTGCTTTTGTGCTAAAAAAATTGTTATCAATGTCCAGGTGAATCTTGACATTTTCTTAATAGCTAATGACTCTTGAATATGCAAATCCTTGAGGAGTTATTTAAACTAAGTTAGTAGTTTTTAGTATATTTTTGTAAAATATTGATAAATGTCTTTTTTATTATATTAGGTTGGTTTGAGTTGGAATTATGATGGTTGTGTTGAATTTGTGCTAGAAAGTATATTGTGGCTAAGTATTGAGTGATGTTGCAGTAATCGGCAACATTTGAGCACATTATCTAAAAGGTACAACAAGAGCGCATAAATATGAGACCCACAAGTACATATCATCAACGTAATAATTTGGGACATCTAATTTCTTCAAGGATTGGGACAAGGAATATTTTAGTTGTCCATTGTTAATCACTTTATTTCATTGGTCTAAGGATTGCTTTATGAATAAAGACAAAATAGACCTAATTAGAGATTATTTAAAAAAGTGGTCTAAAAGTATCGTAAATAAAGCACAATTGTTGCACTACTAAAAGAGAAGAGTTTTAATCCAATTTTCAGAGCCTCCACTCTACCCTAGCCACCATACACATTTCACAACCATATTTCATCACTACCATCATCTTCTACCACATTTTGGAGTCATTGGAGCTAGTTTTTGAGCTTTGGATTAAAAAAAAGGAACTTGCACTTTGAGCTAAAGAAGAATCAATTGCATATGTTGTTTTGGCTTGTATTATTCTTCTTTTCTTCATCCTTAATTTACTAAACTTAGTTGTAATTAACTCATTTATGTTAGTTTTCATTATCATGTTATTTCCTAAGTTCCATACGAGCTAAAACTCTTTGTAGTTAACGATCAATAAAGTGATTAATTGAGTTTATATGTTATTATGATGTAGTATACTTAGTTCCCTTAAATAAGTTGTTTTTAATCCAATTTTTCAAACTTAAATTGATCAGTTGGACAATCATTCTCTTGAACGATTGATATAATATTAAATATATTTCTTGTGAGATTCCTTCATAAAGAATTTCTTTGACTTCTTTGTTGATATTCATATATGTTTGGATACATAATATGTCCATTGACCATATTTTCTAAGGTATCAAATAATCATTATAATCATTCTTCTTATTCATTAGTTCAGAATGTTCTGATCATTTGTTGCACTTGAATCTCGAGACAAATTATGTCTTATTTAATTCTCTTTGATGCATAAACATGTTTGTAATAGTGCTAACAAGGTGTAGCTGCGATAACCACGAACTTTTAGACCATTATTCTCTTCACTTGATGAGAGTGTTCTTTTGTCATTTTGACAAATATTCTTATCAATAAATGATAAGGTAGTTGAATTAATTAATTTGTAAAGTACTTGCTCATAAAAATTGATTCTTCCCCTTATATCATTCTTTGTGTAGTGCATGGGCTCTTTTAAAAACTCATTCAAGATTATTCTTAATCATGAGAAACTTTAATAAGATGGTACTTTGAGTACGTTTTGAGAGTTCTCATAAACTATTTGCATTTTTTCTTTTGACTTATATTGCTGTGGTAGATTCTCAAAGCTTTCAATACAAAATTCAATGCGATTTTTTCCATATTAATTCAAGCATACTATCATGTAGTTTCGGATACAAGTTCTTCTATAACAATCCTTGAAATATGAACCTTCATGTGATGAAGAAGACTCTATATGAGGAAGCTCATCTTCTTGATCGAATCTTCAATTAATCCTCTTATGATTCAAACAATAGTCTTGTTCATGAAGTTTGTGATGTTATTGTAATATTCTTATACTACTTTGATTTTTTTTCATTATTGAGCAAATACAACGCACTTAGTTGATGTGAGTGACTTCTAATTTGTCCACTTTTGTGTTTCTTGTTTCTTACACAAAAGTCAAGTGAAATCATGAGTAGATCACCATTTATAAAATTTAAGTGTTTTTAACTTTAATATGGCTCATCCAATAATTCACCATACATATATATATATATATATATCTTTTTTTTAGGTATTATAAAAAGATTAATAATTATGAAATATGTGATTTAATTTTCTAAAAATTGTATATAGTTATACATTATTTTTTAAATTAAGTTTTAGATACTTTTATTTAAGTAAATAATATTGTGATTGAAACACGAGTAAACAAACATAGAGATAAATGCGATAAGTCACATGAGCAATTTCTAAATCAAAATAGAGTAAAAAAAATTATCATGGTCAGTATCTTGCTTTTTAGCAAATCAAACTCACCCTTAACAATGATAATCTATTTACGTATTTGAAGGTATTATATTTTAACATATATCAACAAATGTCCGTAAATATTCATAAATCTATTTAGACTAATTAGTCTATACCTCCATCTAGATGTCCTTTGATTTGGGACATCATTCATAATTACTTAACAATGATAATATTTGGAGTCAATGTTGTATTATTGTTTTTGTACATATCCGTTGCGGTATTGTTGCACAAACAATACACCACATTTTATGTGATTGTTTGTTAATTAATAGATTGTAGAATTGTTTGAGTAATATCTTTATGAAAAATATTATAAATTAGTGACGGAATGTTGATTACCAAACATATATATATATATATATATATATATATTTTCATTCCTCTAAATTTAAATTTCAGTTATTCAAGATTGAAAAAACACATAGAGAATTAGAGGTATCAAATCAAACAAAAGCAATAAACATAAATTTGATTTATATTTAATTACAATAAACATTTATTATTTATTAAGATGATCCAAACGAGGAGGATGACTAGGAATCAAATAAGGAGGCTGGATAGAGATTGGGTTGGTGAGTGATGGTGATGATTGATGTTATGTTTATTCTTTGTATATACTTTGTAATTGGAGGGAAAAAGAGGGTGTAATATATCATGTTTATGAATCTAACTATATAATTGCTGTTTCAGAAAATTACTTTTGAAAAATAAATAATACCACCGATGAAATAACTAGGTTGAGTTGCGGACTAGGTCGCTCTCTTTAAGACGTTTCGAGGCACTACCCAAATTGTGCAAGGCAGACTATCAACCACGAAGTCCCCAGGATAAAACAGCCCAAATCACTGTATCGAAATTCTACTGCACTGTAGAAAACCGATCTGGAATTACACCCTCTGTATGGCAGTCGTGTGACTGACACTCGTAATATAGCACGAAGGCTACTCAAGAAAATAGAAAAAGAAGAAGAACGGGGGAGAAGTGAGAAGAGCCTCAGATTCAGAGAGCTTTTGGTGTACTTTTCCAAATGAGGTGATGTTTGTATTTATAGGGGAGTCCAGTAACTGGATCTGCGAAAATGGGGGGATCCAAGAGGCACTGAGTCCATCAGCTGACTGCGCCTCAAGTTTATGAAACATGCTTTGACTTACATTATTGACCGGGCAACATAAAGAAACGTGGGATTGACTCAGTTTAGGGTTTTGACCGGGCAAAATTTTGAAGCTTAGTCAAATTAGGGTTTTGACTAGGCAAATAACAGAAGCTTAGTCCGTTTAGGGTTAGACTGGATCAGAACATTGACTCTGACTTTGTGAATGACAATTTCGTAATTAACGCAAGCATATAATTAATTAAAAAAATAATTAATTTTCATAATTTTTTAAAAAGATTTAATACACCACAAACCAAACCAAGCCATGCCTTGCCTTGCCGGGCCGGACCGAGCCGAGCCGGCCGGACGGGCGGGCGGGCGGCGGCGGCGCGCGCGCATGTGTGCGCGTGTGGTGGTCCATTTGCTTGCGTTCTCCCTCCTTCACAAAATTGGGGTACCCCTTGGGGCCCAACTCAAGTGTGAAACTAACACCTTATAAAGGCTTTAAATGAGTGTGTTCCCTCCTATGTGGGACTCCTCATTTTTCAATTCACAACCATCTTAAAAGCCATCATCAATGCCATTTATATTCCATCATTTCCAACAATCCCCCACTTGAATTTAAAAATAGGTTCTTGAATAGCGTCAAACGCTTCTATAAAATTATGCATAAACAAAGGTGTCTCTTGACTTGAACCTTTGCGTAGTGAGTAAGATTCAGATTCAACAAGAGTGACTCGTAGTCTTGAACTCTATCTCTGACATCAAACCCACACATAACCTTTTCATTGGGTGTATTCTCAAAAGCCCGTGCATTTAAGGCCATGCACGTGTATCCCAGTATAATGAACGCTCTAGGAATTCTGCCTTAAATTCCATAGGAAGCGGCCCCCACTTCCACATTCACATAGGTGAGTCTATCAAGAGTACTCCTGTAGCTAAGTACTCCACTCCACATAGAGTATAGATCTCATTAAGAGTTTCTATTACCTCATCCTTTCATCGCTTCAGGACTCATGCTTCTTTCATATATTATGTAGCATGTTCATCTCATATCACTGTGACTTGTTATTACCCATTGAACCTAATTCTTGGGATCTCCAGTCTTTTAGGTCGGGTTACCATCACAGGTGACTCATCAATCTATAGGCAGTAGTCCCATCCTTTTGGATGTGTTTAAGACTTTCTCTCTAGCTAATCCTTTCGTCAAAGGATCTGCTAAATTCTCATCAGTGCGTACGTGATCCACTATAACAGCTCCTTTAGAAATTAATTCTCTAACTGTGCTGTGCTTACGACGAATTTGTCTTCTTTTACCGTTGTAATAACGATTCTCAATTTTTGCAATAGCCACGGTACTATCGCAGTGGATCAACACAGCTGGCAATGGTTTTTCCCACAAAGGGATCTCAGCTAGCAAGCATCTCAACCAACTTGCTTCTTCACTAGCCGTAGCTAGTGCTATCATTTCAGATTCCATAGTGGACTGAGCCAATATAGTCTGTTTCTTTGATTTCCACGACACAGCACCACCAGCTATGTTGAAGACATAGCCACTGGTTGCTTTGGAATCATCAGATAAGGTGTTCCAATCAGCATCGCTGTATCCTTCAAGGACAGCAGGAAATCTTCTATAGCGTAATCCGAGACTCATGGTCCTTTTAAGATATCTCATGACTCGTTCAATAGCATGCCAATGCTCCATACTAGGTCTACTAGTAAACCTGCATAACAATCCAACGACATAGGCTATGTCGGGTCTAGTGCAATCAGTGGCATACTTGAGGCTGCCAATGACACTTGCATATTCAGTCTGTCTAACACCGTCACCAGTGTTCTTGAAAAGTTTTACACTTGGATCATATGGTGTACAAGCAGGTTTACAGTCAAAGTAATTATATTTCTTTAGGATCTTTTCAATGTAATGAGATTGATCCAAAGAAATTCCATTTTCTAACCTAGTAATCTTAATTCCAAGGATTACACTAGCTTCTCCAAGGTCTTTCATATCAAAGTTGTTACTCAACAATGATTTCACTTTATTTACAGCATGAATATTTGAACCAAATATGAGCAAGTCGTCTACATATAGACATAAGATAGTGCAAATGTTATTTTCATATTTGTAATAGATGCATTTGTCACTCTCATTTACTTTGAACTCATTCGACAAGATTAAGTTATCAAATTTTTCATGCCATTGCTTAGGGGCTTGTTTAAGACCATACAGAGATTTATCTAACTTACAGACCTTGTTTTCTTGTCCATAAATTACAAAACCTTCAGGTTGTTCCATATAGATTTCTTCTTCCAAGTCACCGTTTAAAAATGTTGTTTTAACATCCATCTGGTGTATCACCAGGTTATGAATAGCCGCCAGTGATATTAGCACTCTAATGGATGTTAGTCTAGTGACTGGTGAAAAAGTGTCGAAGAAATCTATATTTTCTCTTTGTCTAAAACCTTTGGCTACAAGGCGAGCCTTGTATTTGTCAATAGATCCATCGGGTTTTAGTTTCTTTTTCAAAATTCATTTACAACCTATAGGTTTGCAACCAGGAGGCAAGTCTACTAAATGCCAGGTCTTGTTAGACTCTAGAGAATCCATTTCATCATTTATAGCTTCTTGCCATAAATCTGCATCCAAAGATAACAAAGCTTCTTTAAGATTTGCAGGATCCTCTTCTAGATTATAAGCCATATATTCTGGTCCATAATCTTTAGCAACTCTTACTCTCTTACTCCTTCGAGGTTCTGTTTCGTCTTGGTTGTTGCTCTCAGTGTTTCTTATCATTGGGACTTGATTGGGTTCACTGCCCCCACTATTTCTTGATTTAAAAGGGAATTTATTTTCATAGAAGTCAACATCATTTGACTCTATGATCACTTTCGCATTTAGGTCATAAAACCTATACGCTTTACTGTTTACAGCATATCCTATGAAAACACATTCATATGCTCTACTAGCGAGTTTAATTCGCTTGGGATTAGGGATTCTGACATATGCCAGACAACCCCATGTTCGAAGATAAGACAAGTTGGGCTGTCTTTTCTTCATTATCTCATAAGGAGATGTTTTGCTTTTAGATTTTGGTACTCTATTTAAAACATAGCATACAGTCAAAATAATTTCCCCCCACCAGTGAGATGCAGCACCAGAATTAAGCATAATAGCAACAACTAATTCAGTAAGAGTCATATTCTTTCTTTCAGCTTTACCATTCATTTCAGGTGAATACGGTGCAGTAGTTTCATGTATAATTCCATGGGTTTTGTAAAAGTCATTAAACAAACTAGAATCATACTCTGTTCCTCTATCACTACGAAACTTCTTAATCTTTTTATTGAATTGATTTTCAATTTCATTTATAAAGATCTTAAACATGTCAAGCGCATCACTTTTATTTTTCATCAGATATATAAAAGTAAAATCAGAGCAATCATCAATAAAAGTTATGAAATAACGTTTTCCATTTCTAGTCAATGTTCCATCAAGTTCACATATATCAGAATGTATTAAATCGAGGGGTTCAGATTCTCTAATTACTAATTTATGTGATTTCTTTGTTATTTTAGCTTGACTACAAAAATCACATTTTTCGAAATCTTTTGGGGATAACTTTGGAATTAAACCTAAATTACTTAAGTTCAAAATAATATTTTTGTTCGCATGACAGTGTCTAGCATGCCAAATATTAAAATCACACAACATGTAAGCAGAAGGCGACATTTTATTCAATTCAACATTCAATTTAAACATGCCATCAGTGGCGTACCCTTTCCCTACAAAAATACCATTCTTAGAAATGGTGTACAAATCTGTCCCTATAGATTGAGTGAACCCTGCCTTGTTGAGAAGAAACCCCGAAACCAGATTCTTCCTTATTTCTGGAGTATGCATGACATCCTTCAGAATTAAGGTTTTTCCTGATGTGAATGTTAGTTCCACATCTCCAATACCAGCAACATTAGTGGTGTGGGAATCTCCCAACAGCACTTTCTTATCTTCAGCATCCGTGTATGTTTTAAACATAACACGATCATAGCAGACATGGCGAGAGGTGCCAGTGTCTATCCACCATCCATCTGATCCACCTACAAGGTTGATCTCAGTTATCATAGCAATGAATTGCTCTTCTGTCAAGTTAGCCTGATTTGCAGGGTCTGGCTTGTTCCTGCACTTGCGTGCCATATGACCCTCTCTCCCACAATTGAAACAAGTAAAAGGAAGAGGGTCCCTATAAATTTCTTTTTCTTCTTTTTTGTCACAAGAAGAACTTCCTCTTTCTGGTCTTGCTTCCGAGATTCCTCCTCAATTCTAAGGCGAGTTATCAAGCTTTCAAGTGAAAATTCTTTGGTTTTGTGCCTAAGAGAATTTTTAAAATCTTTCCAAGCAGGGGGCAGTTTGTCAATAATAACAGCAATTTGAAACTGTTCATTTAGGGACATACCTTCAGTGATTATCTCGTGAGCTATCTTCTGGATTTCGTGAGACTGAGCTTCCACTGATTTGTCATCTGTCATCTGATATTTGAGGTAGCGGCTCACTGCATACTTTTTAGCTCCAGCTTCCTCAGTATCATATTTCTTCTTTAGAGCATCCCAAACCTGTCGAGCAGTATTGCTGTCGGAACTGTAGTAATCGTACAGATCATCAGCAAGTCTATTAAGAATATAATTCTTACATAAGTAATCATTATGTTCCCATTGGGTTAATTCAGCAGCTATCTTATCCTTTTCTGTTTGTTCAGCTTTTTCTGGAACAACAGGGATATCATCCTTCAGAACGTTGGCAAGTTTCTTTGTGGTTAGAAAAAATAACATCTTTTGTTACCAACGTTTGAAGTGACTGCCCTCAAACCGAAACGGTTTGTTGAAGTCAGAAGCAGAAGAACCTGTTCCAGTAATTTCGTCGGTAGACATGGCAGTTTGAAAAAAAAAACGTTTTAAAATTGTTGTTTCAGAAAATTACTTTTGAAAAATAAATAATGCCACCGATGAAATAACTGGGTTGAGTCGCGGACTAGGTCGCTCTCTTTAAGACGTTTCGAGGCACTGCCCAAATTGTGCAAGGCAGACTATCAACCACGAAGTCCCCAAGATAAAACAGTTCAGATCACTGTATCGAAATTCTACTGCATTGTAGAAAACCGATCTGGAATTACACCCTCTGTATGGCAGTCGTGTGACTGACACTCGTAATATAGCACGAAGGCTACTCAAGAAAATAGAAGAAGAAGAAGAAGAAGAACGGGGGAGAAGCGAAAAAAGCCTCAGATTCAGAGAGCTTTTGGTGTACTTTTCCAAATGAGGTGAGGTCTGTATTTATAGGGGAGTCCAGTAACAGAAGCTTAGTTCGTTTAGGGTTAGACTGGATCAGAAGCTTAGTCCGTTTAGGGTTAGACTAGATCAGAACATTGACTCTGACTTTGTGGATGGCAATTTCGTAATTAACGCAAGCATATAATTAATTAAAAAAATAATTAATTTTCATAATTTTTTAAAAAGATTTAAGCCAAGCCATGCCGAGCCGGACAGGCGGCGGCGCGCATGTGGTGGTCCATTTGCTTGCGTTCTCCCTCCTTCACAAAATTGGGGTACCCCTTGAGGCCCAACCCAAATGTGAAACTAACACCTTATAAAGACTTTAAATTAGTGTGTTCCCTCCTATGTGGGACTTCTCATTTTTCAATCCACAACCATCTTAAAAGCCATCATCAATGTCATTTATATTCCATCATTCCAACAATAATTATATATTTATTATCGGTATGTACTAAAAGAATTGATTTTTCCATTGTTTGGAATTATATAATATATTAATAATCAAACCTGATCATTTATTATCGGTATGTATAAAAAAAAATTGATTTTTCCATTGTTTGAAACTATATAATATATTAATAATCAACCATATAACTTTATATAAATATGAAATCCATAACAATGTAGTCAAATCATCCATATTTATTTATAATCATCCATATTTATTTATATTGTTTAAAATTTTATTTTACATTCATTTGAAATTGTTTAATAAAATATTAAATAATTTCAAAATTTTATACAAATTTATGAAACTGATCTACTCAATAAAAATTTTAGATTTGACGGTTGAATTAATAAAATTCATCGACCATATTAAATTATTAAGAAAAAAAAACTCATCACAAAGTTACTCTTATACTCAACAAATTCTCACTCATTAGTGGTTCCTTTGTACCATATATATCTTGTGAGAGTCGTGACTATAAAGTATGAACTATGATTTGGACAATCAGAATGAGAGAGAATGAAAACATCATATCACCCATTTAAACAAAACATAGATCCTCCTCATAATACAATACAAGAATAATATTCAATCTGTGTCTGCAACATAGATTATATCGAATGGTATACACTTATAAAGGAGCTCACCAAAAAACAATGCAGAAGTAGCAAAAACATTTTATCTGATACTGCTCTCTTTAGATAAAATAAATACTAACTTAGTAGAAATGCTAGAATCAACTGAAACAGTGAAGAAATATATATTTGAAAAATGATAAATAAAATCAGGAAAAATGAATGCCAGCTTTGTTAAATAGAGAAAGCAAGTACAGGAACTCTTGCAAGGAGAGTTTCGATGACCTCTTCTCTTCAAAATCTCCCTCTTTCAGAACACCTAAAACCTTATCTTTGAATTCGGATTGCACCTCATCTGCACCCCCATCTTCAACATCCATTTCATCATCATCATCTACTCCGTCGTCATCCATTTCCATACCTTGATCGTCACCAAAATTTGCAAAATCGGAGAAGTCTACTTTGGTGTCTGTTTCCTTCAGCGAACCTTGCGAAATTTTCAGTGCTTGCACAGTCTTGTAATTCTTTTCGAGCAAAGATATCACGTTCTTTTGCCTGAATATTGCGCCAAGCGTCTTGTTCTTTCGGTTAAAACAAATCCTTAAAAATCCATCCCATTCCTTTTGGTTAACTTCGATGCGGGGATTTCTAGGCTCAATCCTTACCACAGAGGAATCAACCTTTGGTGGAGGCCTGAAATTGTTTTTTCCAACTTTTAGAAGATGGGAGATTCGAGAATGGAGTTGAGTGTTCACCGTAAGACGACAATAGAGTTTGTCACCTGGCTGAGCAACCAATCTCATGGCAAATTCTCTCTGGAACATTATGATTGCACACCGAAATGCAGGTTGATGGTTTAGTAACTTGAATGTGAGAGGAGATGATATTTGATAGGGAATATTTGCCACGCATATGTCAAAATATGGAAGTTCAGTTTTCAGCACATCACCTTGGATAATCTGTAATAATCATCATAAAGAAAATTAGATGCTAAGTTTTAAAAACCATGGAAAAGCAAAATTATCTCTTGCTTTGTGGAAGTTGGGATGGTTGGAAAGGCAAAAAGAAACATGCAATAGGATAAAGACTGTCAAAGCCACTTGATGCAAATCAATTAACCAACATAGCATACTTAAAACACAATTGCCTCATATCATACCTACTTTTATGCATACATGTAAACATACCAAAATGCCAATTCTTTCCAAATGATATTAAGAAACATGAACTTCAGGTTAATGCTTTTTCTCTCTTTTATTTGAAGAAGCAAAAGATACTTTATCAAAAACCAATAATGGTACAAGATGTACCAATACAGTGTTACAAGAAGACATGATTACATCACTGCACTGACCCAATAAATTATAAATCACCGGCAACATTGAAATCACAATATGTTAATGTTTTCTTTTCTAGCCAGGTAAAAGCAGAAAGTGAATTGGGATAGAGAACTAAACCATACTAAACATTCATACATTTACACATCTGACTATGATCATATTCAACTATATTATATACACACACAATAACTTTTTGGCTTTCAGAACCAAAGATGAAGTAACACACTATCATTTTAAAATCTTAAATATTGAAGCCTCTAACTCCTAAAATTTTGATAGACAAATAATCTCTATACTGAGAGTACTACTTATAGTTCTAGTAGTTAAAAAAAAAACCACTGCATCAATGAAACTCAAAGTATGTCCTTTTTGCTAAAGAAACAATTAAAAACCCCAAAAGTTCTCCACACGTACTCATTCACCTGAATCCTAGAAAATTTCTTCACGGAAAAAACACTCTTTTCATGTGACTTAACCTGTTTGGAGCATAAGCCCAAAAAAATAGCTCAATCCAAATGACTTGTCTGTTAGTGGAAGTCCTAACCTATGTAACACCCAGATTGAACGCGTGTTTGGTATTTGACACAGGTTGGTGGACAGCGACACACATGTCACTACATTCAATCACTTTTATTTTCCTAGTGCATGTTTCAATTCACTTTTGGAAGAACCAAAGTTATTCTAAGAACTTAAAATTGATTTCTGTCCACATTATCAAATGTGGATAGCAGAAAATAGAGATTTGTTCAAATTCTGTTATGCTATAACGCCGCAATAACGGCAATTTAACAACACATTTGTATTAAATAGCGTATCGCAGGACAATAGCAATTTTTACAAATTCCACTATGCTATAGCTAGCTATTTGACAACACTAATTTTGGTATCTTTTGGAATATGTAGCTTTGAGCCTGAACGTGATTTTTCCAATCAAATTCATTGTTCAACTAATATTCACGTGAAAGTATACACACCTAAATAGCTTAAACTCCCTTTTAACTCAAATCCATTTTACAAAATTATAATCAATTTTAGCCACAGTAGAACAAAAAGCACGTTTAGTGTCCGTTTGTTTGGTATTATCACACTGAACTTGTCATAAGTCTGAGCCACCATGGTTTCATAAAACCTACACCTTGTAGCTTTTAAAAATTACGGCAACTCACCATGATACCAAATATGAACTGAAATTATTAATAGACTACAGAATCTACAAGTCAGTACTTTGTCTATTATTACAATTCTAGAACCAATTAGATAAACAACTAACTAGTGTCAAAATAACCAACTAACTAGTGTCAAAATAACTAACCAACTTAACTAATTGACCAACTAACATATCTAATATCTATGTCAATGTTTAATAGGTCCTAACACAAATTCATATATCTCATGAAGGTTTAAAAAGTTCTACCATTCAAACCAAAATAAAACGCAAATTCAAATTATTCCAAAAAATTATTATTAAAAAAAAGCATATACCGTGAGGCGGCTAGAGGGGGTTCCTTGAAACCGTTTATGAAGCTCAAGAATCATACGAGGATCAACTTCAACAGCAATAACCTTCTTACCAGCATCCAAAAGCTTCTTGGTCAAATTACCAGTACCAGGACCAATTTCAAGTACAATATCAGTACTTTTAATACCTGATTTCTGCACTATAGAATCAACAAGCAAAGGATTCTTCAGTATATGTTGACCTTTGGATTTGTGAAAAGTTATTCCACTTTGGTATGGTGTGTGTTGTTGTGGCTTTCCCTTTTCCTTCTTTATCTTTCCTCCTGCCATTGTTTGGTATGTAAAATTGCACCGGATACGAGTTTGAAGATTAGTTGTTAGTCGCCGGCGTGAGGTATTTGAGTTGCTGTCGAATGCGCCGCCGCTTAACCCTAACTCTCAAACCGCTTCACCCAACCGGAAAGTTCTCTTTGGAATAATGACTTAAAAGGGTTTGGGCCAAGATTCAAAATTCTATTAAATAAGATTTATGATAGTTTAGTTACATTAATTTCACAATTATTATTATTATTATATAATTAAGTAAAAGATCAATATTTATTCTCTCTCGTTAATTCTTATTCGGATTCTCCGATATTTCTTTAACTTTTTTTTTTACCGTACTTCTTTTGATTTTAAGTTTTTTTTTTTTACGGTACTTTCTTATTATTATTTGTTTCCTTTTTAATATATGTATATAAAGATTTTAACACAACGAAATAAATTAAAACCACTCACTTTCTTTTACACTTCTTTCTAGTTTGAGGATATTCTTTTCTAGTCTTTCTTTCTTTCTTTCTGTTTCGTTTGTTGTGCAGAGTTTGAAAGATTTTGTTGATATTTTTCTTTTTTTTTTATGGACCTTATTTATTTTTAATGATGTGAAAAAACCTTATTTGATGTGCCTAAAATTAATGTGTTAGATCTATGACTATCTAAGACTTTTTTTTTTATTATAACACTAATAAATCCAATTATCAACTAAATTTTAATTGTCTAGTAAAAAAAATTAAACTTTAATTACAACCAACTCCATATTATGATTCTCCTAATATTCAAATGACTCCAATATAGATTAAAATATGTAAAAAAAAAAATAATAATCATTGTACACTATTTGAAGACGAAAATCGGAGGCAAAATATGAGAGATGTTGCACTCAAACTCCACATTAGTAAAACATAAGACATAATGGATTGGACTTATCTCAAGGAAGTCATAGTTGTGTTTGGTTTTGCACTTCACTTGTGGATTAGGTAATGTTTTGGTCATATTATTTCGAGGAGGGGTCTTGGACAAAGAAATCCTATATCATCTTATTTGTTCAAGTTGTTAGTTGAAGGTTTGTTAATGTTGATTCAAATGACGAACAAATAGATTTTTACATGAGGTTCAAATATGCAGAAATTGTCAGTTATTTTACACTTTTTTTTTCTGATAATTGTTTCTTTTTTTTTTTTAAAGCCTCAACTCGTGAAGTAGAAACGATACATAATATCCTACGTGTCTATGAAGTTGCGTCGGGGAAAACAATTAGTTTGTAAAAAATATTAAATTTTCTATAGTTGAAGCGTCTCTACCAAGCTTAAAGCTCACATTCGTGAATTGTTTGGGGTGCAGTTGGTTCTAGGTACAAAAAAAAATACCACGGCACTAGGAGATACATAACACCAAGATCATACTCTTGTCAAATATATGAATAAGAGATTTTTTTTTCTGTCTCTTTCTTAAGTACACATTTATTTTAAAATCACATTAAAAAAATATTTGATATTCATATTTAATAATAAGGATAAATAAATTTATTTAAATTAATATTAATTTTGTACAATTAATTATAGAAAATCACATTTTAACGGATATCATATGATGTTAATACCTTCCCTATACATAATAGACTTTCGAACTCAAAATTTGATTTCAAAAATCATTTTTCTTTTTTTAAAGGATTTCCCAACGTCTTCTCTATTTTAAATAAACTTTGGTGGCGACTTCATTCAATTCGAGAAACACTCCAAGTTTTAGGTTGCGACAATAGGTAATAACTAGTCGTTAAGTGATATGAGATGAACATGTTATTATCAATACGAGAAGCATGATTCCTGAAGTGATGATAGGACGAAGTAATAGAAACTCTTAATGAGATCTATACTCTATATGAAATGGAGTATCTACGTGAATGTGGAAGTGGAGTTGCTTCCTATGGAATTTTGAGGCAAAATTCATAAAATGTTCACTATATTGGGATAGATGTGCAAGGCAATTAATGCACGAGCTTTTAAGAATATGAAAAGGTTGTGTGTGGAATTGATTTTAGAGATAGAGTTCAAAACTAAGAGTCACTCTTGTGGAGACTGAATCTTACTTACTATGCAAAGGATCAAGTTATGAGATATTTGTTTATGCACGATCTTATAGAGGCGTTTGATGTTATTTCAAAAATATTTTTTTAAATTCAAGTGGAAGATTGTTGGAACATAAAATATGTTAATGTGTGAATTTAAAAATTGTTGAAATCCCATATTGGAAAACTCTCATATTTTGAGTAGTTTTCAACTCTATAAAAATTAAAGTCATACATTGGATAGAAAACATATGTGAGTTTTCTTTCATCACTATATAATGAGTTTCAAATTCTCGTGATAATAACACCAAAGTTGGATGAATTTCTCAACTTTCTCTTTTCTTCTTTTTATATTTTGTTCGACTTATTTTCGAGCCACTTCTTCCCTTTCTTTTTGCCCCTTCGATATTTAAGAGCGGCTTTATACCGTTGCCTCTTTGATTTTTAGAATGGTTGTTATGTCGTAGTCCCTATGATTTTTCGAGCGGTTGTTACGTCGTAGCTCTATCGATTTTTTATTAGTCCTAATATTATTATCCTTTTAGAGCGGTTGTCATGTTGTAGCTTTGTCGATCTTTTATTGATCTTAATACCACTATGAATAGTTTTTGTGGCATAGTCTTTTAGAGCGGTTTTTTGTGTCGTATTCGTTTTAATTTATGAGTGGTCATACTACCATATTGTAAGTTACTTTAATCGTCATATTGAGAATGATTTTAACCGCCATATTAAGGGTGTAATTCTAGAACGGTTTTCTATAGTGTAGTGAAACTTTGATGTAGTGAATAAGAGTTGTTTTATCCTGGGGACTTCGTGGTTGATAGTTAGGGATGGGAATAGGCTAGGTCGTCCGTAGGGGCCTATGGCCTGGCCTACTTATGGTCTAGCCTGGCCTGGCCTATTTAATAAAAATGCTAGGTTCAGGCTGTTTTTAAAGCCTATTTATTTAAATAGGTCAGGCTCAGGCTTATAAAAAAGCATGTTAGGTCTAACAGGCCGGCCTATATATATATTTATTATTTATTAATATTATTTTTTATTATTATATTAATAATATTATTTTCTATTTTAAATTCTATCAATTAGGCAATCACTTAGTAATCATTCCATATTCAGTAGTCGTTCCATATTCGGTAGCAGTTCTATATTTGGTAGTCGTTTTATATTCGGTAACCGTTCAATTAGTCAATCACTTAGTAGTTGTTCCTTATTTGTTTAAGAAGTAATAATGGATTCGTTTAAAAAGGCTTTTAAAAAGGCTTTCAGGCCAGGCCAAACTATTAAAAAGGTCAGGCTTAGGCCGAAAAAAAAGCCTATGATAGGCCGTAGGCCAGGCTTAGGCCGAAAAAATAAATCGTAGGCCAGGCTCAGGCCTTTCAAAGCCTGGCCTGGCCTATTCCCACCCCAATTGATAGTATTGCACAATTTGAGCAGTACCGCGAAATGTCTTAAAGAGAGCGACTTAGTCCGTGGCTCAACCCAATACTATATTCGGTGACATAAATTGTGGTTTTTTAAACAGTTTTCGAAACTCAAAACAACAATTTTAAGATGTTACTTTCTACCATGTCAACGGAAGAGATTACTGGATTTGGTTGTGTTGCCTCTGATTTCAATAAAATGTTTCAGTTTGAAGCAAACAAAAAAGGATAAGAAAGCTAAAGAATTAACCCATTGGACTTGTTGATAATTTATATGACTACTACAATTCCAACAATGTTGTTAGAGATGCTCTGAAGAAGAAATACCACTATGAATAGTTTTTGTGGCACAGTCTTTTAGAGCGATTTTTTGTGTCGTAGTCATTTTAAATTATGAGTGGTCATACAACCATATTGTAAGTTACTTTAATCGTCATATTGAGAATGATTTTAACCGTCATATTAAGGGTGTAATTCTGGAACAGTTTTCTATAGTGTAGTGGAACTTTGATGTAGTGAATAAGAGTTGTTTTATCCTGGGGACTTCGTGGTTGATAGTATTGCACAATTTGAGCAGTACTGCGAAATGTCTTAAAGAGAGCGACTTAGTTCGTGACTCAACCCAATACTATATTCGGTGACATAAATTGTGGTTTTTTAAACAGTTTTCGAAACTCAAAACAACAATTTTAATATGTTATTTTCTACCATGTCAACAGAAGAGATTACTGGATTTGGTTGTGTTGCCTCTGATTTCAATAAAATGTTTCAGTTTGAAGCAAACAAAAAAGGATAAGAAAGCTAAAGAATTAACCCATTGGACTTGTTGATGATTTATATGACTACTACAATTCCAACAATGTTCTTAGAGATGCTCTGAAGAAGAAATACCACTATGAATAGTTTCTGTGGCATAGTCTTTTAGAGCGGTTTTTTGTGTCGTAGTCGTTTTAATTTATGAGTGGTCATACTACCATATTGTAAGTTACTTTAATCGTCATATTGAGAATGATTTTAACCGCCATATTAAGGGTGTAATTCTGGAACGGTTTTCTATAGTGTAGTGGAACTTTGATGCAATGAATAAGAGTTGTTTTATCCTGGGGACTTCGTGGTTGATAGTATTGCACAATTTGAGCAGTACCGCGAAATGTCTTAAAGAGAGTGACTTAGTCCGTGACTCAACACAATACTATATTCGGTGACATAAATTGTGGTTTTTTAAACAGTTTTCGAAACTCAAAACAACAATTTAAAGATGTTACTTTCTACCATGTCAACGGAAGAGATTACTGGATTTGGTTGTGTTGCCTCTGATTTCAATAAAATGTTTCAGTTTGAAGCAAACAAAAAATGATAAGAAAGCTAAAGAATTAACCCATTGGACTTGTTGATGATTTATATGACTACTACAATTCCAACAATGTTCTTAGAGATGCTCTGAAGAAGAAATACCACTATGAATAGTTTTTGTGGCATAGTCTTTTAGAGCGGTTTTTTGTGTCGTAGTCGTTTTAATTTATGAGTGGTCATACTACCATATTGTAAGTTACTTTAATCGTCATATTGAGAATGATTTTAACCGCCATATTAAGGGTGTAATTCTGGAACGGTTTTCTATAGTGTAGTGGAACTTTGATGTAGTGAATAAGAGTTGTTTTATCTTGGGGACTTCGTGGTTGATAGTATTGCACAATTTGAGCAGTACCGCGAAATGTCTTAAAGAGAGTGACTTAGTCCGTGACTCAACCCAATACTATATTCGGTGACATAAATTGTGGTTTTTTAAACAGTTTTCGAAACTCAAAACAACAATTTTAAGATGTTACTTTCTACCATGTCAACGGAAGAGATTACTGAATTTGGTTGTGTTGCCTCTGATTTCAATAAAATGTTTCAGTTTGAAGCAAACAAAAAAGGATAAGAAAGCTAAAGAATTAACCCATTGAACTTGTTGATGATTTATATGACTACTACAATTCCAACAATGTTGTTAGAGATTCTCTGAAGAAGAAATACGATACCGAGGAAATGATCGATGACAGATTTGTGGAGCTTCACTCCCATGAAATTCAGAAGATAACTCATGAGATCATCTATTAAGGCACGTCACTCATAGCATGTTTAAATTAAATGTTCGAATTTTATAAAATGTCTCTTCTATTTACATGTGTGACTTTAATATTTGGCATGTTGGACTTTATCATGTGAATAACGATTTCAATCTTAGGTTGGATTCCAAAGTTATCTTTAAATAATTTTGAAAATTTTGATTTTAATAGTCAAATTAAAATAACAAAGAGTTCAGATAATTCAATATTCGGATATATATGTACTTGTTCGACTATACTTTATTATATTTAATGAACAATAAACATGAAACATTTGACATGTTTAAGATCTTCCTAATTGAAATTGAAAATCAATTTAGTATAAAGATTAAGATGTACCGAGTATAATTCGAGTTTGTTTAATAAGTTTTATAAATTGCATGGAATTATACATGAAACATTTGTACCATATTCGCCTAAAATGAATGGTAAAGTTGAAAGAAATAATAAAACTCTTATTGAACTAGTTGTTGATATTATGTTTAACACTAGTGTTGCATCTCATTGGTGGAGGAAATATTATTGAATATTTGTTATGTTTTGAATAGAGTTTATAAATCTAAAAACAAAACATCTCCTTAAGAGATAGTGAAAAAAAGACAATTGAACTTGTCTTATTTTTGAACTTTGGATTGTCTGACTTATGTCATAATCCCCGATCTCAAGCGAATTAAACTTGCCAGTAGAACCTATGAGATTCATTGGGTATGCAGTAAACATATAGTCAAATGAACAATAAAAGTGAAACATTTGACATGTTTAAGATCTTTCTAATTGAAATTGAAAATCAATTTAGTATAAAGATTAAGATGTATCAAGTATAATTCTAGTTTGTTTAATGAGTTTTATAAATTGCTTGGAATTATACGTGGAACATTTGTATCTTATTCGCCTAAAATGAATGATAAAGTTGAAAGAAATAATAAAACTCTTACTGAACTAGTTGTTGTTATTATGCTTAACACTAGTGTTGCATCTCATTGGTGGGTGAAAATTTATTGAATATTTGTTATGTTTTGATAGAGTTCATAAATCTAAAAACAATACATCTCTTTAAGAGATAATGAAGAAAAGAAAATTGAACTTGTCTTTTTTTTCGAACTTAGGGTTGTCTGACTTATGTCATAATCCCCGATCTCAAACGAATTAAACTTGCCAGTAGAGCCTATGAATGCATATTCGTTGGGTACACGGTAAACAACAAAGCGTATATGTTTTATGACCTAAATGTGAAAATGATCATAGAGTCAAATGATGCTGACTTCTATAAAAGTAAATTCCCTTTCAAATGGAGAAATAGTGGATGCAACAAACCAAGTAACGTTCATGTGGCGAAGAGAACTAAAAGCAATAATCAAAGGGAAATCGAAAATTGAAGAAGTAAAAGAGTTAGAGTTGCTAAAGATTACGGATCCGATCATATGGTCTATACCTTAGAAGATGATCTTGCAAATTTTCAAGGAGCTTTGTCATTTTTGAATGCAAATTTATGACAAAAAGCTATAAACAATGAAATGGATCCTCTAGAGTCTAACAGGAATTGGCACTTAGTAGACTTGCCACCTAGTAGCAAACCAATAGGTTGTAAATGGATTTTGAAAAAAACTAAAACCTAATGGAAATGTTGATAAATACAAAGCTGACCTTGTAGCAAAAGGTTTTAAACAAAGAGAAAATATAGATTTCTTCGACACGTTTTTATCGATCACTAGAATAACATCCATTAGGGTACTCATGTCACTAGTAGCTATTCATAATTTGGTTATACACCAAATGAATGTCAAAATAGCTTTTTTAAATGGCGACCTGAACGAATAAATCTATATGGAACAATCTGAATGTTTTGTAATTCATGGACAAGAGGACAAGGTCTGTTAGCTAGATAAATCTCTGTATGGTCTTAAACAAGCCCATAAGCAATGACATGCAAATTTGATAATTTGATAATATTGAATGAGTTTAAAGTGAATGAAAATGATATATGAGTTTATTACAAATCTGAAAATGACATGTGTACTATCATATGTCTCTATGTAGGCAACTTACTCATATTTGGATCAAATATTCATGCTGTAAATACTATGAAATCATTGTTATGTAACAGTTTTGATATGAAAGACCTCAAAGAAACGAGTGTATCTAGGTCAGAAAATGGAATTTATTTGGATCAGACTCACTATATTGTAAAGATGCTAAAGAAATACAAATACTTTGACTGTAAACATGTTTGCACACTATATGATCTAAGTGTGAAACTTTTCAAGAACACTGGTGAATGTGTTAGAAAAATTGAATATGCGAGCATCATTGGCAACCTCAGGTATGCCATTGACTATATTAGACCCGACATTGCCTACATCGTGGGACTATTATACAAGTTTACTATCAGACCTAGTATAGAGCATTGATATTATGTCGAAAGAGTCATGAGATACTTGAAAAGGGACAATGAGTCTCGAATTACTTCATCAAAGATTTCCTGTCCTCATTGAAGGATGCAATGATGTTGATTGAAACATTTTATCATATGACTTCAAAGCAACCAATGGCTATATTTTAGTATAGCTAGTGGTGTTGTATCTTGGAAATTGAAGAACAACTTATATCGGCTCAGTCCACTATGAAGTCTGAAATGATAATACTAGCTATTACTAGTGAAGAACCGAGTTGATTAATACGCTTTTTAACTGAGATTCCTTTATAGGAAATACCTTTATCAGTTGTGTTGATCCACTTTGGTTATACTACGACTATTGCAAAGATTGAGAATCGTTAGCACAACGATGAGAGGCGATAAATATGTCGTAAGCACATTACTGTTATAGAGTTACTTTCTAATTGAGTTGTTATAGTGAATCATGTATGCACTGTTGAGAATTTAGCATATCATTTGATGAAAGGGTTAGCTAGAGAGAAAGTCTTAAATACATCTAATAGAATGAGACTAATGTCTATAGAGTCACTTATGATGGTAATCCGACCAAAAAGACTTGAGAACTCAAGAATTAGGTTCAATAGGTGTAGTACCCTAATTTGTACAACTAATTAAAAATAATTCAAATAGTAATAATATCCATTTTATTATACTATATCAAATTATATGTTTGCTATTATTTGACTTCTCTTTATAAAAACTTAAAAAATAAATATATTAAGATGTATATATTTCTAGCTTCATAATCGTTAATACAAAAAATAAAAATATGTATATAAAATAGAAATAAAAATGATATAACTAAAGATAATAAGAAATGCTCATTTTTTCATAATACAATTATAATAAAATTAGAGTAAATAATACACAATGATATTATTTAATTAATTAATGAAATAAAATAAAAAATCATATTGTCCTCTCTGGTTGTTATGATGTAGAGAGAAGCAGACAAAATTTTGAGTTTGAAACAGAAACATGAAGACGACATTTTTCAGAATCTGAGACACATATAGAGAGAAACATTAACTCATCCAAAATCTGTTTTATTTCTCAAACATAAATAAAGAATTAATGCACTCAGAAACAAATTTTTTTTAAAAAAATGTGAACGCATCAATTATGCAGAAGAAATGAGATTATGAAGAAAAAAAACATAATGAAAGAAATTAATAGGGAAGCACAAAGACACAACAAAAAAACAATTAAACAAATGAAAAACTCTATAAATACATCTTTATTTATTTTCAAATGGGGGATATTGGGGGAAATCTGATACTAACAAAAAAAAACAAGGAAAAATAAAACAGAGAGGAAAATCGTTATGATGTTCCTATTCAGCCGCACACCACCGTGCACTGTCGCCTCTATCTCATTGTGACCTTTGATATCCAGAAAGGCATATACTTTCTCCCCTCTTCATGTTTGTTCTTCTTTTTAAACTTTATGTTATTGAAAGTTGTGAACGTCATTCTATTGAAAACTAAAATTTCAAACTAGAGTTTGATTATTTAAAAGATGAAAGCTTTTGTTTTTCGTGTTACTGATGCTTCTTGCTTTAGATCTTTTTTCTCTAGAGTGTTGTATAGACGTGTTTTGCTTAAGATGTTTTTTCTTTGACTTTTTCTTTTTTTCTAAAAACATGATTGAATAGGATACAAACTGTTATTCCTACTTTTTCTCTCGTGATTTTCGTATATGTAACTAGTAATTAACACATATTTTCATTCGTCTATTATATAAATATTTAATGTTATTTAACATAAATAATTTCGTTAAAGGATATTACTAACTAGTAATTAGCCTCATTTATTTCATTGGTAAGTAATTTTAAAAGATTTCCTTTTAGTTTTGATTTATGTTATTTAATATTAAAATGAGTTTTGTTTCTATTATTTAATTAAAATTGGTGGAGTTGTGTTTCTTTAGTATTAAAATGAGTTTTGTTTTTATCACTTGTTTTATTAAAATGTGTATTGAAATAAGCTTTCAGCTGTATATAATATTTTTTGGTTCTATTATTTGATAAAAATATGTTTTGTTTATTTAATAGATCAAGCTACAAATTCATATATTTATTTCGCTGCTATTTTGTTTTTGTGTATATTACTGATTTTATTTCATAGAATTATTTAAACTTATTTATTATTCGGCATCAAATTTTAATTATGAAAAAGAAAACAAAATTAAAAATATAATCAAATAATAAAAGAATGTGAGTTTTTTTTTTTTTGAGTTGTGAGGTAAGTTGTGACAGTTTGATAGTCCTAAAACCTATTTTAGTAAACAAATTAATCAATAACTTTTTAAAAGGGTTAATTGGATGTGACATCTTTTTTATGTTTTAGTTGTTAAAACACAAGTTTTAGGGTTTGGTTGTTTTAAACTCATATTTAAACTGAAAATAATTATTGAAATCAAACAAACTCATTTTTTTTTTCGTCAAAACAACTTTTTTTTTTATCAACAACAAAATAAATTTTCTTTAAATACAATTAAAATATCCACATTTTCTATCAAAGAACTACATAACTTTGATATCTCCGTCGCATCGAGAGATAGTAGGGGCAAGATCATATTGTCAAGCACATTAATAAAATAATTTTTTTCCTGTCTCTTTCTTTAACACACATTTATTTCAAAATCACATTAAAAAAATATTTGATATTCATATTTAATAATAAGGAGAAATAAATATATTTAAGTTAATATTAATTTTACACAATTAATTATGAATAACTATATTTTAACGGATGTCGTAGGGTGATAATACATTCCCTACACATGATCGACTACCAAACTCAAAATTTGGTTGCGAATACCATTTTTCTTTTTTTTAAAAGGGTTTCCCAATATTTTTCCTATTTTAAATAAACTTTTGTGGCGACTCCATTCAATTCTAGAAACACTATAAGTTTTAAGTCGTGACAATAGGTAATAACAAGTCGTGAAGTGATATGAGATGAACATGCTATTATAAATATGAGAAGCATGATTCCTGAAGCGATGATAGCATGATGTAATAAAAACTCTTAATGAGATTTATACTTTATGTGGAGTGGAGTACCTAGCTACTAGAGTACTATTGATAGACTCACCTATGTGAATGTGAAAGTGGGGTCGCTTCCAATGGAATTTTGAGGCAGAATTCCTAGAGCGTTCACTATATAGGGATAGACATGCAGAGCCATTAATGCACGAACTTTCAAGAATACACCTGATGAAAAAATTGTGTAGGATTGATGTCATAGATAGAGTTCAAGACTAAGAGTCACTCTCGTTGAATTTAAATCTTACTTAATATACAAAGGTTCAAGTCATGAGACACATTGATTAATTATTTTTATAAAATTGTACATTTACTACTTACATTTACAAAATTAATAATGTGTTATTTTTTTGAAAAAGTTGGTTAATTATCAACAGGAATTAAATTTTGTAGAAGGAGCTAGACTCCAAGTCTCCAACGCATGTTAAATCCATATTTGAATATCTGAAGGAAAATTATCTACATTTATTGTCCGACGCACCTCACTTTGAGGAAACCTATGAAAAATAAAATCTATAAGTCATGTGAATGGTTTTAGTAAAAAAAAAAAAAGAAACAAATATTAATTGTAATAAGAGAAACAAAACTTAAAAACAATGTCATTGGAAGAAGACGAATGTAAATATTTTTATAAGTATTTAATAAATACTAAGGTTTCTCTACCTTAGATTGTAACATCATCTATTCACTCTAAATTTTTATTTCAAGATTAAAAATTATATTTAAAATATTAATTTATATAAAATAGAAATAAAATTGTAACTATGAAATAAGTTATTTTTCATACAACTTTGAGAGCATATTAACCGTCACCCAAATCTTTACAATGCACCAAACAAATTTTGGTTATTGCAACATACTCACTCAATCAAGATACTTATCTTGCATCTATTTTCCCTTTCTCTTGAAACCCCCTCGTCCCACCATTTTCTAAAACAAATCAGTCCAAATTTTTTTGGTTATTTTTGTTTTTTAATTAATGTATAAGAATCAAATGTACCATGAATAACATCATAGCATATCTAACGGGTAAATTATCATTTTAATCTTTAAAACTATATGATGTTGTTATTTTAGTATTTGACTCAACAAAAAAACTCAAATTAATCGTTGAATCATCAAAATAGTTACTGAAAAATGCAACTTATTATCATAAAATTATCTGAAAGATACACTTTATTATCAAAATAGTACATAACTGTTAAAACATTAAGAACTAAATTCACTTACATTTTAATTATTCAAGAATGAATTTTGATTTTTTGTTGAGTTATAGACCAAAATGAAATCGTCTTATACTTCAAGGACTAAATTGATGTGTTACCTTATATTTAATCCAAAATATTCATTACAAGTAAACCCACCATAATAACAAATGGTAAACGAGCTCATAGTGAGCACTAAAACACCAATAAAATTATATCTAAGTTCAAAGTCATTAAAGTTTATCTAGTGGCCGTCACTTAAACTTTTAAGTTAGTTAGACTTTGACTCTCTAAAATGTCTATTAGATCTTAAAGATCGACCCATTTATATTTATATTTACTCTTATAATTTAGGTTGGGCCCTATACAACCCCACAAAACTAACATGTAGGGTGAATGTTATGTACAACTTATAAACATTGTCATGTTGTCTATAATCCAATGTGAGACTCTTAACAAAGATCAATCCTATATGTTAGACTCCGACTAACATATATTAACAAAGATCGACCCATTTATATTTATATTTACTCTTATAATTTAGATTGGACCCTATACAACCCCACAAAACTAACATGTAGGGTGAATGCTATGTACAACTTATAAACATTGTCATGTTGTGTATAATCCAATGTGAGACTCTTAACAAAGATCAATCCTATATGAGTTTGAATCCTCTCAATCTAAATCTCTCTCAATCTCTATTGATCTTCTCTATTTCTTTTAGTTTTACTTTTTTTTTTAAATATTTTTTTGTTGGATAAAAAATTTATATCGTATAGATCATGCATGTATAATCTTACATAAATATAAAATTATTTGATATGTTATTGAAACTTATAAAGATTAATGATGTTCAATAAAAATATATAAGATATTAATTTTGAAATATCTCAATAACATATCAAATTATTTTAAATTTGTGTAAAACTTTATATGCACAATCTTTATTATATAAACTTTCTATTAAAAATAAAAAATAAAATTAAGAAAAATAAAGAGAATTAAAAATTATTTTGATTTTAATGATTCAAATCTGGTTTTTTGTCACAACTCATTGTTTCTCTCCTTTGGATTTTTTTCTTAATAACTTATATTTGTGTCACATCATATCACATGCTACAACACTTATCATTATATCTGGATCTGGAAATTAAGTACTGCACATTAACAACTCATAAAACATAATTGTGACACCAAGTGGTGGCTTAACTGACTTTTATTTAAAACCTAATTGATATTAACTAATCACCCTAGCTCCTTCCTAATTATCTTAGATTATAAATGACTATTAAACCAAACTAAAAGAAGTAGATATTTATGATTTCTAAGAGTTATCGAGCCAGACAATGTGACAATTGTGGATTAAGGATTAGGAGCCTAACTATGATATCAGTGAATTGGGCCACCTTATTTTATTTTGAAGGAGTTTTTAATTTCTTCAAAAATCTAGTTAGTTATGTCCAAAGACAAATTAATCGTGTTGCTCACTCTCTTGCCAGGGCATAATTTTCTTTTGCTAATTCCCACATTTTTTATTATATACTTTCCTATGTTTCACACATTATTATTAATAAGATGAGTCAAGCGTTTTTTTCTATAAAAGTTGAGCTTTACTTTTGAAGAGTAATTTTGAAGGTATATGTAAATTGAAGATTTTGACAAAAAAATGATGTGAAATAAATATACATAAACTGAATTAATATAAAAATCGAGACTATCTTTTGAGAAAATGAGTTTAAGATGGTTAAACTCTCAAAATTCAAAGGTATAGAAATAAAATAATTTAATTGGCATATTTGATCCACAATATAAGATAGCGATATAATAGTAAAATTTATCATCTACCCCTTATATATACCTCCCACCCCAAAATATATGGAGATACTATTTTACAATTTTTTTAATATTTTTTAATTTTTGTAGTATCTTAATTTTGTCCATTTTAGTTAAAAATAAATCACAAAGGAAAATAAATCAAAAAAAGGACATATGTATTTAAAAAAGGAAATAAAAATAAATACAATAAATATTTTCATTATGTCTCCTAAATTTACAATTTCAAATCTATTTACAATTCTAAAACCAAATCAAATTATAAACTAAGAGTAAAGCTAAAAATAAATTACAATAAAAATTAAATCAGATCAAGCTATGCTATGTTGAATTTGTTCACTGTCAAACCCTGCTATGTTGATGCTGACTACCAATGATGCACAAGCCATGTTCTTTGATACATTTGTACCTGTTTTAACTAATTGGAGAAACAAAAAAATTTTTTTTTTACTAGTCAGCCTTTGCACACAGGATAAGAACAAAGAGACAAATTTTTTAGTTTAAAAAAAATGAAACTAAAAGACAAATAAAAGCTCAACAATGAACAAATCTGAACAAATCTGAACAAATCAGAACAAATAATTTAAAATTACGAAGACATCAAAGGTGCAGAAAAATACAGATGATGAGCAAAGAGAACGAAATATCAAACATGACATTGATGGAGAAGGACCAAGGCAAACAAGAAAACAACTAAACAGATAAAAAAAACTCTATAAATACACCCTATCAAAGAAAAAAGAAATAGGAAGAGAGATCTGAGATTGATATTGATGAAAAACATATAAAAAGAAAGAGAAGAAGAAGAAACAGAAAGCATCACCATTGTTTCAACTTCCACTGCGAACCACTGTCTCTGTCTTCATCGGTATCTGGAAAGGCATGTATCTTGTCATTAACTTCATGTTTGCTGCTTAGATTGGAAGCTAAAATTTAAAACCAGATTTAATTTATTTGAAAGATGAAATTTTGTTTTGGTTGTGTGAATGTTGTTTTTGGTTGAAATTATTTTTTATTATGTTAATAAAGCTTAAAATTGGATTTGTTGATGCTCAACTACAGATTCCATTTTATGCCATCTTTTCAAACATCTTTGCTTTATGCCAACCGTTAGTCAGGCTGTTTGGATTTAAAACTTGCTTTGATCGCTTGCTAGAGTATTAGACTTAACATTGCTTTGCTAGCTAGTCATTATAGCCTTGCCAATAACTTATATTTCCATCACTTTATTCCATTTAATTAATAAAAATTCTGCTATAATTTTTATTTAATTTCTATTTATTATAAATAATTATAGATGTAATTAAATGATAATAAACATCATTTGTTTTATTTATGAGTGGTATTAATCAATTTTCTTTTTTAACTTTGGATTGTGCTATTTAATATAAAAATGAGTTTAGTTTCAATAACTCATGTACTTAAAAGTTATTTTGAAAGAGTTTACATTTGAATATGTTTTTTCTATTATTAAAATGTTTATTTATTTAATAGATCATATTACAAGTCTATGTATTTTTTTTTATCATTTTTGTGTGTGTTTACTACTGACTTTATTTTGCAGAATTATCTAAACTTATTTAATATTTAACATCAATTTATTTTTTTTTTAAAAAGCAAAGATAATTTATAATCGAATTTTGAAAGATTAATTAGATGTGACATCTTTTAATCTTTGAGTTGTTGACACAAGTAGTACAACTTGATAGTCCTAAAACTCTCTTTATTTATTTATCTTAATGAATTAATCTAAAATCGACTTAAATTTGATGTAGTATTATTTTTTATCTTTGAGTTGTTAAGACACATATTGTATAACTTGGTTTTTTTTTCATATATAAACCAAAAAAATAATTTAAAATATTGTTAAAAGGATTAATTAGATGAAACATCTTTAATTCTTTGAGTTTTTGAGACACAAGTTGTACAACTTGATAGTCATAAAACTCGTATTTTAAAGTATTTTTAAGTCAGACAATTTATTTTCTTTTCTTGTCAAAATATTTTTAAATATAACAAAATCCATTTTCGTTAAAAAAATACATCAACATTTTCTATCCAAGAAATACGCAGCTTTGATTTCTCCATCGCACCGGGAGATACGTAGGTGTAAGATCACATTCTTGTCAAGCACATAAATAAAAATTTCTTCTTTTGTCCTTTATTTTTTAAGTGCATAATATTTCAAAATTATATTTTAAAAATAGTAATAGTTGTTATTCATATTTAATAATAAAGAAAAATAAATATACTTAAGCTAAAATTAATCTTGCACAATTAATTATAGGTAACCGTTTTTAACGGATGTCGTAGGGTGCTAATACCTTCTCTATGCATAATCGACTCCCGGACTCAAATTTGGTTTCAAAGACCATTTTCTTTCATTTTTTATTTATTTTTAAGGGTTTCCCAATATTTTCCCTATTTTAAAATAAATTTTGGTGGCGACTCCATTGATTTCGAGAAACACTCGGAATTTTAGACCGCGACAATTTTTTATGTAAAACTTGTTACTAAATTTTAAAAATATAATTTTTTTTTTAATATTTTTGGAATGTTCAAAAGCTTCCTACATTTAGAAAATTTTGAAATGGAGTTTCTTTAATATTTTTAATATATTCAAAGATTTCATTTAAAGTAAACTTTTGAAATTGTGAATATTTGGAACTTTAAAAACATCTAAATAAGATATTTTGAAAGTTTCAAAAATAAAAATTTCGAAACGTAATATTAAATTTAGAAAATTTCGACAGAGATTAATTAAATTTCGTATACTTTTTAAAATTGAACTAGGTATGGAGTTGATGGTGATGTCTTTGCTACATCGATTGTAGATTCTATTGACAATGAATCAAGGAATACAACGATGCATAAAAAATATGGTTCACTCCTTATAACGTAAGAGTTTTCGACAACATGTTTAACGGTCCACCTACAGGTTCTGGGAGTATGTTTAGAAATTCTTCCACTATCCACCGCTTACAAATTTTAGAAAATCACTTGTAAATCCATCACGACATTAAAAATAAAAGACAATTTAGTAAATTAAAAACACAACTTAATATGTTACAATTATAAAAAAAAAATATAATAATCATAATTATAAATAACAATTATACCTATAACAGAGTCATATACGCTTCTAATTGGCTTGTGTCATGAATAGCCCTATCTCCCAAATTATCATATAACACAACCAATATAGCTGCACCCCATGCATAGTGCAGACAACACTCCAAATTAGTGAACAAGTTAACATAGTTTGCCTTGGTCCGAGTGTGAGTTTTGTTGAAGAAAATAATGCTTCCAACTAAGTACAAAGATATATTCTTGCATCATAGTCAAACTAACCAGTCCGGTGAGACTCTTGTATAGATTGCATAACCATTGTAGTCTATATTAAACCCATTTGTTAAAATTATTCTCCTTAGTTGTTTTTTCAATTGTTGCCCTCAAAAGTTCATGTGCAACAATAACAACATTATTAATATTCACATTTGTTGGTGCACTAAATAACCTACCACATGGAGGAATGTGCAAAAGATTTGTGACATCATCTAGTGTGATAGTTATCTCCTTGAATGTAATGTGAAACGAGTTGGTCTTTTTATGCCACCTTTCTATGAAGGTTGATATGAGACCAACATCGACCATCATCAAAGAAGCCAAAGACAAGTGCATTAATCTGCAATCTTGAATCCAATGCGCTACAATCTCCGGTACTTCTACTTCAACAAACTTTGTCAATTTCAGGTCGTGCATGATCACCTTTAATGAATCACAATCCTACAAATAATTTAAAAACATAAATAACATAACAATAAAATAATATACTAAAATTCATTACAAAAATAAACTAAGTATAATATATTTGTTCTTAATTTAAAAAAGTTAATTAAATAAAATATAGATATCATTTACATATCCTTGCAAGTCACATGATGTTCATATCGTGTTAACACTGATGTGGTGAAAGGCCCTCCAAGGAACAAATGTTGATGGACATGCTCGTTGGCAACCTACTCCTCCGCTTCCTTATCCTCTTATGCTTCTTGATCCTCCATTGTCTCATTATCCATTTGTTTGTACTCGTGATGGTTCATCTACTGAGGCTCTTTCATTTGCACAAGCTCCTAAACATCCTCATCAAGTTCCTAAAACCACAACTATGTTGACAAATTTGACGGTTAGTCAGATACATTCGTCGATTATCTCTTACATTGTGGATGATAATGCAAGTGATTTTTTCATTTACGTTTCGGGTGTTCCAAATTACTAGAAACATTTGAAAATAAGTATTTCGAAAGTTTCAAAATAAATAAAACTTTAAAAAAATTGTTGAAGAATTGGAAAAAATCATTAATGAGGTTTGAAATTGAACAAAAAGTTCGAACATTTTACTTGCTTAACAATTTTCGAAAGATTCGAGATATGAAAATTATTATGAGGTTTTGAAATTTTCGAACGAGTTAATGGAGAAGTGATTTTTTTTCTTCAACTTTATATATAATTAAAAAAGAGTAAAATAGTATTTTCACGTGTTTTGAGATGGAAGGTAAATATGATGGATGATTGGTATATTTTTCGATATAATATGATATAAAATAAAATAAAAATAAGATAAAATAATGATAGAATAAACATTATCTTATCTCATATTTAATCTGCACATGATATCAAACTATTAATATTATTTTATCATGTGTTTTATAAACTCATAATCATGATATGATATAATATATATCATATTTAAATTATAAAAT
>JBBPBT010000240.1:2700622-2718769 GCA_037974875.1 Cicer bijugum | reverse complement strand
AATAATATAAATTTTTGTGTTTTAACTCTTTAAATGAATAAAAATATAATTAACGTCTGTCCAAAAATATCTATAATTTTATATTAATTTACTTAAATAGTTTAGTTTTAATTATAATTTATTAATCATATGTTCTATTACTCAATTAGTTAATCAAAATAGTTATTATGTGGAAAAAATAATACCGCAATTCAAAACCAAAAAAAAAAAACTTATAAATATTTACAAAAAAAAATATATTTATATTTGCCTCTCACGGATATTTGATACTTGGTCAAAGAAAATTTTAACTTAACTCATACTTTAATTTAATTTATATAAAGTAATAACATAATTTAAATTCCTTCAAAAATATTGACCTGATATATATATAGTCATTTTATTTTTCTCTCTGCCTAAATTCTCTCTCTGTTCTGTTTTTGTTGATTCTGAATTGCGAATGATTATTGCAGAAACCCCAACCCTCCTTACCCCACCTTCCTTCTAGATCGACTCAGGTTCTTATCATTTTCATTTTTCATTCCTTTTTTTTTAATTCTTCAATTATTGTTTTCGCATTTATCCATTTCGAAAAATACAAAAAAAAATTGTTTTTTATTTGTTCCCCAATTACCCTTTGAATTTTATTATTGATTTTGATTGTTGGGTTTTTCTCGTTTCGCTTCAATTTCTCAATCCTCTTTTGAGTATGATTTTAGGGTTCTCTACGATTGGAAGTTGATTAGTGGAAATCTAATTGATTGGTTGGTGGATTTTGTGTTGGAGAGAAATTGGATTCTATCAATTTTGATTTTTCTGTGTATTGAATTGGAATTGGAAATATAGTATTTTTTTTTAATCAAATTTGGATATTGGAAAATTCATATTCACATGTGCTAACTCTGATTGCTGCATTTGATTTCGTGGTTCTAAGTTTGAGATTACATTTTTAGATTTTTGTTGTTTAAATTAGTGAGTTGTTAGATGACCTTATTTGGGTTTAAAGTTTTCGTTTTTGTTATTTGAATAATGCTGGATTTGGTTTATATATTATTTTTGGATTTAATTTATATACATAGTTGATATAAAGATATTTTATGTTGTCAATCAATCATAATCGTCAGATTAATCTAAACGTTTGACTGTGATCATAACTAGTTCTAAAGTCACTAATATGATTGGTTGTGATTTTTTGATTTTGTGAAACTTTTTACACTGGTGTATCAAAATTAAACTTATACTTTTCGATAGCATTTTAAGTTTTTAACTGATCGCTTATTTTTTTTTAGGGTATCTTATTTCTTTTGGAGACCTTGGATGGCGACCGAATGACGGTGGTGTTTTAAGCTGATTTCATAAACTTTGCCCTCTGGTTCCATTGGATGTTGAACCATATTAATGATGGACAAAGGGCGGCAATGATTGAAGTCAGATGAAAATCCAGGAGATTGGTGTTAGTAGAGAGGCTGAAGTTATTATTACTAATGGCTCTGAAGTTTATAGCGATTTCGGCGGTGTCTACGGTGTTAAGTTTTGTAGGTCTTCAGTTTTGCACAGATTTGTCACTAGATAAACTTAAATCAGATGGACTTATTGGCTGGAATTCAGTTCACTTGGACAATGTCGACGATGGCATTGAGTTACCTTTGGGTTTGTATACCACCATAGGGTTACTGACAAATTGCATGATCAATGTATTTGTCCTTCTCAATCTTTGTCTCAAGGTGAGTTTGTAATGGAATATTAGTTACTAATATGACGTATTTATAGATTATGCCCAATGTGATATGTTGATCTATGGTGTAGTATGTATGTTTAGTAGTACTTTTGGAAGACCGTTTTTTTTAATATTATTAACAAAGTTTCTCATGCTTCATTTCAAACTAGGATAGACGGTGAAACAAGTAGCGATGAAGTAGAATAGCCGGGTGCTTGAGTGTGATTTTAATTCTTTTAGGGGGGGGGGGTGCATAGTGGGTTTATAGAAGAATAAGTTCCCTGAAGTTGTGAATTTTGCGATGGTCAATTTTTTTGGGGCTTAATCCTCCAGTTCTTAGGAGAAAGAGGTTTTGGTAATTGGCTGGGAGGTTAGTAAGTTTGGCCAATGAATGTTCTAGCCAGTTTTTGAATTGGTACTCCTGATCAATTTGACCTTCGCTGAACTGAAGCTCATTAACCACTTGAACCAAACTACTTAGTTTTGATGGTCAATTGTTATCACATGTTTTTACTGCCAAATGTGTTTTTTTCATCAGAAAAGAGTTACAATAATGCTTGACACTCCTTCGCTGAACTGAAGCTCATTAACCACTTGAACCAAACTACTTAGTTTTGATGGTCAATTGTTATCACATGTTTTTACTGCCAAACGTGTTTTTTTGATCAGAAAAAAGTTAAAATAATGCTTGACACTCCTCGCTTTCGTTACTTCTTAATCATTTAGTAGGCGACAAGGGTGTCCCTGATTTTATTTTTAATGGTAGTATATATCATTTTTCCCTTTATCAGATAAGACGGTCTTTCTATTCATGATCCTTCTTATCACATGCAGGCTATGTTTTTCGCAGAGTTGTATTCTTCTGAAACTCGTAAGCTGATTGAACGTCTCGTTAATTATGTTATTTACAAGGTTAGTGCTTTTTTCTATTTCCGTGGTTTATGAAATGTGTGGCCCATCACCCAGCAAATTTATTCTGACTATTTGTTGACAGTTAAGCTTATAAAAGTAATTGTTTCTTCAAAATACTATTGAGTCTAGTTTGTAATGCTTTATGATTGAGAGATACTCCATTGTCATGGCATTCCTTTCTCTTGGTTTTTAGAACATTTTTATTAGCTAGTTAACATGGTCAATGCCAATGTTCCTTAGTGTTGTCAAATAGTGGCTCTATAGCATAGCAGAATTTGAACAAATCATTATTGTTTTGTGATGTACTATTGAGTACAAAGTGCTCTTAAATAGTTGCTATGGCGGCTCTGTAGCGTAATGAAATTTGAACAAATTGCTATTTTTTGTGATCTGCGATTGACAATACTACCTTAAACATGTTGATTATGAAATATAACATGTCGATAAATAGCTGATGTTACAAAAATATAACCATAAGTGGTAGAGGATAGTTGTTGTGAATGATTTTTCTTTTGCTAGCCAGTTTGACATGCTGGGATACCAATGGCTTTTGTTTTTGCTCCACATTTTTTTTTGTTTTTTGGTGTTATTTACTTCCAATTTTCACTTTTCATCATTGGATAATGTGCAAGTTTGTTGACAATATGAAAATATCATTTTGTTTTTGTTTTGGCTTGGAAGATATGGGAAGCATTTGTGAGCAGCTAGTAAATATATACTGTATCAACTTTTAAAAGTTTAAATGTAATGGGAACATTTGATGTTGATAAATCAACAACTGATGTTACTTTATTATTATTATTATTATTATTATTATTATTATTATTATTATTATTTATCATGTGACGGTGGATGAACAGGGGACATTTCTTCCATTGATTGTGCCACCAACACTTTATCAAGCAGGTCTTTGGTCAACATGGTTGGCTGTGCTTTGTTCTTTGAAGGTATATATATATTTATACTAGAAGTCTAGAAAGAACATATTGAAATAATTCTGTGGAGTTTTGATATGTACAAAATTTTCATTAACACGTTCTTGCACATACTTTGCAAATTGCATAGATGTTTCAAGCTCTAGCTAGAGATCGATTGGAGCGGCTGAATGCATCTCCATCAGCCACACCATGGACATATCTTCGTGTATATTCAGCATTGTTATTCATTTTCTCGGTTGATGTTCTCTGGTACTGCTTACTCTTTTTGACTCCTCCTTTTCAATAGAATGTTTGTTTTGACATTTGCTATTATCATCATCGTTACAATAGTGGAGATTCCCCTGATACCTTGACAATTTATGATTAATTCTTTAATATGTGTTCCATTTAAATGATAGCTAGGACTGTGGAACTCATGATTTTCTTATTTGACTTAAGGCCTATTTGGATTGAATTATTTGAACTTATCTACCGACTTAAGTATTTGTAAGACTGTTTGGGAGAACTTACGAAAACAACTTATGGTATCTCACTAGTTGTATTCAGCTTATTTCCATAAGCTCTCCATGATATCTTATGAAAACAGTTTATAACTTATATAAAAACAATTTGACTTTATTTTATCTTTTGTATTAGAAATTGTTTATACGTAACCACTTATATAATAAGCGTTTAATTAAGCTGTTTATCCAAACAAGGCCTTAATGGCATAACAAATCTGTTTTGAGCCTGTTTAAATATAATTTTCATGAAGGCTGAAACAATCACTATTATCATTGTAATTTTATAGCTTGGAGTGCTTCTGACACTTCTCTTTTTATGCTCCTAGGATAAGGCTTTGTCTTGCAATATATAGAACACATGGGTCCTCTATGTTTCTGTTACTATTCTTTGAGCCTTTAAGTATTGCTTTCGAGACCCTACAGGTATTTAAAATACATCTTTGCAGATTTGAGAGAGCTTCTCATATAATCATACCTGGTTTAATGGAATTGTTCATGGCGTTATATGAATTGTAGGCCCTTTTGGTACATGGATTTCAGTTGCTTGACATATGGATCCATCATTCAGCTTGCAGTAGCAGTGATTTCCGAACACCTAAACTGCTTGACACATTAACCGCAGGTAGTTGGAATAAAAATCTTGATTTCTTAAGAGTTGATTTGACTACATGAAAACAGAAAAGCTTGGTTTTGTTATTCATCAACTTTCTTTCTTCAGATTCAGAATACATGAATTCTTTTGATTTTTATTGTTGCTGCATGCAATCTATTTGGTTAACACTGCCGAAATAATCTGATTACTGTGAACATGTTTTGCTCTTTTTCCACGATAAGTGATATTACCTGTCTATTAACTTTTTATTTAAGCTCCCTAATTAAGTGGCGTAACTGTAGGTTCTTTATTGGAATGGAAGGGAATTCTTATCCGGAACTTGGGATTTTTCCTTGACATGGCAACATTTTTTATGGCACTTGGTCATTACTTGTATATATGGCGGCTTCATGGCATGGCTTTCCATCTCGTAGATGCAGTGCTATTTCTAAATATTCGTGTAAATATTTTTGTATATCTTTCATTCTTAATTTTTCATAAATTTTACCGTCAATAGAAATTTAATCGATGTTTTCATATTCTACTACCTGTATTCATTGATGTTTTTTTGCGCAGGCTTTGCTTAGTGCAATGATAAATCGCATAAAAGGCTTTACTAGGCTAAGGGTAGCTCTAGGAGCGCTTCATGCAGCTCTTCCCGATGCAACAACCGAGGAGCTAAGAGCATATGATGACGAATGTGCTATTTGTAGAGTATGCCAGTTTGCCAAACTGTTTTCTTTCTGGTTGATCTTGGTGTTGGTTGGCTATACTTTTGAATAATATTTATAATGTGCTTTTGACAGGAACCTATGGCTAAGGCTAAAAAGCTAAACTGCAATCACCTCTTCCATCTTGCATGTTTGAGATCTTGGTATGGTTGATTTTATGAACTTATATATGTTTCGATGAGTTTAATGGAGATGCAATGTCAGTGTAAAATATTTTTACACCGACATCCAAGGAGAAGTTACGATATTTCCACGTAAACCCACTCAGTAACCACAATTTAAAGATAACCGCAAAATGTTGAATTCTCATTGGACGCTTACACTGACAGTGTGCATATCTCATTTTCTCTTGTTTTTATGTGTTCATTTTAGTGAGGTAATGTTTTGTTTCTGAATTGATTCTAGGTTGGATCAAGGCCTGACTGAGATGTATACTTGTCCAACGTGCCGAAAGCCACTTTTTGCAGGCCAGCCTGAAAATGAAACAAACACAAGTGCAGGAGTAATATCGAGTGACGAGCAACTTGCGCGTCAAATGAGTGCAGTATTTGATCGTCAAAACTCTGCTAGACAAACCATGCCTGCAGGATTGTTTCCAAATCAGACAATGAACAACGCCGAAGGTGTTTCTTGGAGGTGCAATCTTCAAACTCCATGCTACATGGCCCCTTATTTTTTTAAGAATTGTTATTTCGAATAGTTATGAAGTACACAAGAGGATACAAAGTCCTCCTAGCTTAGAAATCAATCAAATGAAAGCACAAGTAGAAGTAAAACCAAATCAGAATGGTTGATTACTCCTTTTTAACTTTGTATTTAGATTTATTAATTTTTATATATTGATGCATTATTATTTTTGCTGATTTTACTTTTTCTTATCTAGGGGTGCAAGAGTGGACTCAAGTTGGTTGCATTCTTGGCCAAACCAGGGCGTCGATGGAGCCGGTCCATCTACTGCTATCAGAACAGTAGGTCTCGGAAGAGTTCAAATGATGATGAGACATCTTGCATCTGTTGGAGAAACCTATGCTCAGACCAGCTTCGATGAAGCTGCTTGGAACGTTTGGCCTATTAATCCGTCTCAAGCTTCTGCGAGTAGTCCGAGTTCGACCGTTCCTTCTCCTGCGGGAAGATTGCCAGGAGGAAATGGTGGTTTACATATAAGGACTGCGTCACGATCTGCAAATGATAATGTAGCAAATGTACTTGCTATGGCTGAGACTGTTCGGGAGGTTCTACCTCATATTCCAGATGACATAATATTCCAGGTATGTTTTGAATTTTTTTGCATTACATAATTATAATGTATTTTTGTTCAAAACGTTTTTTGGAGCAATTTTTTTCTGAACTTTGGTCTTTGGGTATGTATGTATGATGGCTGATGTTTGATCAGTGTTGTCAAATAGCGCTATAGCACTTGTGCAACGAAATTTGAACAAAGTACTATTGTTCAACAATATGCTATTTAGTACTAGTACACAGTTTTGTCAAATTGCAACTATAGTGACTCTATAGCACTGCGACATAGCGAAATTTAAACAATCACTATTTTTTGCAATCCACGATTGACAACTGTGGTTGATGGCCAATAAGTGCAGTTTATAAAGTAACTTTGTACTTTAAGATGCTCCCGTAGAAATATGTCAGATAGTTGTCGTCCCTTTAGAAGTGCACTTATAGTGGTTTGCGCTTGTCGATTTTTTCCTTGTTAATGTCACCAAATTTTATGATAATGGAAAATGTTCGATGCAACAAAGCGGGCTATTATGGTAATACTTTCATTGGCATTTTTAATTTTTTTTTAAAAAAAAGTCGATTATGATGTACTGATGTGTGCAAAGAAGATGGATTACATTGGACTAAATTCACACCTTGCTCGCTACTTTCTTGCCTGGTACCAAAGAAATTGTCCAGATAGTTAACCCTGAAAATTTCTCATTGTCGATGGAATTGAACATTTGGTAGTATAATGTCAACAATAATGTAAAACTAGTGTTACAAAGATGAGAAATTTGCGATGGATGAACAGTTACACAATACATGATCAAGAGAGAAAATCGGCAGTGTCCCATAGTTGAAAAGATGGTAGAATCTCTCGTTTGAGGTGATTTGAACATGAATGAAAATATGTATAGAAGTACCTAGGATAGTAGATCAAATTGAAGTTAGTCCCAACAAAACAATAAAAATAAATGCTGAAAACTGTCATCATCTGAATTTTCTATCATTGTTTGCTGTTCAGCATTTGTAACATGTACAAGCTGGAACTTAGGCGCAATTCAAAGATCCAAAATGTTTAAGGGTTTACTTTCCAAATATTATATAAGATTAATTGATATGCAGTGTCAGTGGAAAGTTATTTTACACTGTAACGCAATCATAATCCTTCAACTCGCCACATCATGTTTGACAATTTTTAAATAAAAGCATTTATTTCATTATTTGTTGCGTTGGCGAGTTGTGATTGATTGTCAATGTAAAATTATTTTACACTGATAGTGCATGTCCTATTTTCTCATTATATTTGACTGGGTGTATTTGCAATCATCCTATAGTTGAAGCCTTGAAGAGGTTACGAATTCTACAATGGGCCACCTATAAAGGTAGTCAATTGTAGACCGGTGCTTAAAAGTCACCTGAAACATGACAATCGACAATAATACTCTTCAGAAGTATAAGTTAACGCTCTTTTTGGTTTTTACGACTGAGACAATAATTCAATCAACATCAATTCAAATAATTAAGGAAAAACGTATGTGCCCTCAAAACTCAACTTGTATCAAACCGAAATCAGATCATCGTCTCAGCTGTAAAGACGAGGAGAGCTGTTAAATTATACTTATTGTGGACCAACACCGTATAATTTCCCCACTTATTATTGTTTTGGTCCTTAATTTTAGTATGCCAAATGCTTGCTTGATATATATATTGAATCTTAAAGCTTTTGAAAATACTGTGCAGGACTTGCAGCGGACAAATTCTGTGACAGTTACTGTGAATAATCTTCTCCAAATGTGACTTAATTAAGGTTTTATTTTGATCATCAATTATTAATTTGAAGGACTTAGAGATATCTACAATTGTTGTCCTTGGAGAGGCATAGGCATCATTTTCATGTATATAGAGTCAGCACATTAAAATATATGTTGTACTCAAGAAAGATAGCAGAAAAATATATATAGGCTTTTTCTTTCTCCTGTATGTTCTTCACCTTGAGTCACGATGAATGCATTCTAATAAATGTGGTGGTGTATTTCCCTAAGATGGGTAAGTTCATTTCTGTCATTGTTCTTTTTCAATTAATTGTAATTGTAATTGGTTGAATTTACTGCTATCTCAAATGATTCAATTCGGTTCAGTTCGGTTCGGGTGGGAGTAAGACATGCCTCAAACTCCTCTTGAAGTGTATGATCAATAAAATAAATTTAAATTTCATATAATCAAAATAATATTTCTCCTATATAGTGTAAAAGCCATGAGAAATAATTTATAAATTCAAGTAATATATGATCAATTAAATGAAAGATTATAAAAGTATTTATTGTAAGGATGAAGACCTATCCTATAGTGTAATTCAATGATTATAATTTTAAAGTCATAGAATATCCAATCAACACATAATTTAGATAAATCGCTAATAAAAATAATTTATAAATTCAATCAATATACGTTTGTAATATAGAAAGTTACTCGATCAATTTCAAGTTTTATTTAGGATTTGAGATATTGTCTTCAGATTTCACTAGATATTATTTCAACTTCGATTACTTCAGTTGCAAGAAACGTGTTATCCACTTAATAAGACACTTCTTCCACTCAATTATCTTTTGTTTGGGTCAATGACAACTCCTCAATCTTAGAATCACTCCCTTTGTGTAACTGATATGTAATTTTGAGGAAAAAAACCCTTTTAATACTTGCAATATAGTTATTCATTAAATCTCATGTCATATTTGATAAATTTTTTGGCTCTTTTAGAAATTCAACTATCTCTTTTAGAAAATTACATTAATGAGGGATATATATATATAGATATAAAGGTGTTAGGTTGCTAATTTATACCTTCATAAAAAGAAGTGAAAAGGAGGTGGGGTATAAATTAGCAAATTATATATATATATATATATATATATATATAACCCACAATGAATTTACTATATAATTCCTATAGGTTAGTGTCATGCAAATCCAAAATTGAACTCTTACAATCAAGTAAATCAACCATTACAAATAAATAATACAATCTTCCTTATAACCCACAACCAAACAAAAAATATTTTTTTTCTATCACTTCTATATAATAACCAAATTTAGTAGCTAATTGCAATCCAATCCACATTCTTCTAAAATTGGGCCATTTGTCTTAGGCAAAAATGGATCAATTTTAACCCACAAAACAGAGAACAAAGATGCAAGCAAGATTGACCAAACAAGAACAATGGTAGGAGTCCTATTATTCCTACCTAACATAGCTTTAAGGAATGGATACAAGTGAAGAACCACCCAAAAGGAAAAAATTAGTTTCCCAAATAAAGGACCCCATGACACAAAACCATTGTTAATTGCATGTGACACTCCAGCAACCATAGCAATTATGTTTAATATAAGTAATGTTGTTGGTATGATTAGTAATGTTGTCCATTTCAAACCAAACATCTCACTATGTTCTTTCTCTTCATCTTCTCTTGATTTTGATGTTACTATGAAGTTGCTATTTACACCCGTTACAAGTTTGAATAGCCCAACAAATACAGCAAATAAATTTGCTGATACACCCCCAATCACCCAAAATTGCTCATTTCTCCACCATTCATCAATTGTAACTCCACTCCACCTCATTTCTAGTACACTTGTTGAGAAAATGCAAATGAAAAGAGAAATAAACCACATGCCAGCTGAATTATTGAGCTGCAATGAAAACAAGAATAAGCTTATAAAAAAAATGACACAAGAATAATGTTCCTAAGTATAGCTAATTTTTTGCCATATTATATGTCAATAGAGATTGTGTTGCTCCATTTCAACAAAATAAAAAATAAAAAAATTAGATTAATGTAATGGTGGAGATTCAGATATTGAGACCATATTAAACTTTTATGACCAAATTGAAACTATTGTATGTATATATAGAAATCTATTTGTTCTATTTGCACGGTTCGAACTCGAAACCTTACTTTAATGATCACATTATATATATGAAACTAATAATAAATTAGAAACTTGAGTAAGGGTTCATACCTCAGGAATGATAAATTTTCCAGTAAGCAAGCAAACAGCAGGAAGAGTACAATAAGCCACCAAAGGTATTGATGTCCATGGATAAACAATAGCATTTATGTAAGAAATTCTCTCTAAACACTTTAATCCTCCTTTATATCCATACCAAATAGGACAATGTTTACTCATTAATATGTCAATGGATCCAAGGGCCCATTGAAACACTTGTTGTAGCCCATTACAAAGGTTTGTTGGTGAAGATACTTTAAATGCATTTCTTTTAGGTATACAATATATTGATCTCCATCCATGACAATGCATTTTGAAACCTGTTAATATATCTTCTGTAACTGAACCATAGATCCATCCAACCTGAATCATGAAAAAAAGATGAATTTCTTAGTAATCAAAGGATGCTAACACTCCAAATCATATATTTTTTTTTTATAAGAACAATCGTTGTTCAAAAGAAAACAGATACAAATAAACGTAAATAAATAATGCATGAGATTTGATCACATAGTTTAACCAATTGTGTATATGTATCCGACAATAAAACGACTGCAGTACTTTTCTGTAATTCGAATTTGAATTCTCTACGGTCAAAGGATTCACGCATTTGGGACATCGGTGGACGTTCAATCTTGATTAGATAGTCCATAATAATAAATACTTTATTTTTAATCAAAATACCTAGTTTGAATAAGAACTTTTCATATTGATCGAATGACCACTAATGTTATGAATGTAAGGATTTCTGATTGTCAAGAAGCCTATTACTCATGCTTAGAGTTACAAATTATAATTTATGCTTACATACCATAAACCAATTTACAAGATTACCCCCGAACCATACTCAACAAATATTCTCGAGAGAGATCAATCTTGTATTGATACCTCATGAAGCTTCTTCATATTAAAAACATATTGACTTGATTGAAAAAGACAATAAAAAAGTACATGATGTTCCATTTATAGAGATTAGGGAGAATTAACTACCTAATTACTTATTAACAAGCAAAAGTAATGGTAAAAATATTTACCTCTTTTCCCCATTCTGTTTTCTCTTCATAGCCACAATTAATGACATGTATGGCTTCTGTAAGTTGAGAAGCAAGACTACCATTCTTTAGTGTCTCACCATCCAACAATTGAGTAGATGCAATGAAAATAGGAGATTGTCCAAATTTCTTGACAAATTTCTGACTTGAGATTGGAACCAACACATCTTCAATTGCTATATTGTTGTTAAGAAATTACAACCAATCATATATATCATTTTAAAAGTAATTGTGACTACAATTAAACATTTCAAAGATGAATAAGTGATTTTAAATAATTTCAAATATAAGAAGATCCATATTCATACATATTGAATATTAAAACTTTACCTTTAGTACTACTCCCTTCAATAGATGGTTCAGAATGTACTTTTTTTCTATGACTACTTTCTATTATCTCAATCTTAGATTTCTTCAACTTCTTCTTCTTCCTTTTTCCCATGCAACACAATCCACAACAACACTTTAGCCAACAATTACATGTCTTGTTTGGTGACTTCTTTTTCCTTGGAGCATCAAAACCATAAAGTGCTTGTCTTCTAAATACACATCCTGTTCCAACATATGTAGGCCCTTGGATACCATCCAAATCTTTCATGTTTATCTATGAAGATAGAGAGTTTAGCTTGATAAAATTTGAGTAAATACTAAATTAGTCAATGAAATTATAGGACATGTATCAATTTATTCTATCACATTATCGATATTCTAAAATGATTTTTGAAGTTGTAAAATTTTAATCGATTTCGTCTCATTTTTTATATTTGTAGAAACTAAAATGATATTAAGTTAGTAATATTGGACAATAGTAAAACTCTGATTTAGAGGTATAAAATATAAAAATACTTTTAAATTTTGGATGTGTTGGAGTTGAGGTGAGAAAAAATAAATACACCCGAACTCCTCATATTAGAGATAAATTTAAAATTAAGTGAATAATATTAAGAATAAATTTGATTATAAATACAGACAAAAGAATAAACTTGATTCATATTTTGTAATTGGAAATCATCTCAAAATATTGATAATGTAGAGGATTAAGTTGACACAATCCTATAATTTTAAGTCCAATTAACATTAATTTTTTTTAATTAGAAGTAAAATTAAATAAAAGAATAGGGTAAGTTTTTTTAAAGTGAGAAGAGTTTACTTACATCAACAAATGAATTTGTTTGATTGGCATATTGGTCATTACTATCAATACCATCAAATCTTTGAGAGAATTGAACATAGCAAACCCTTTTTCCTAATAATGGATCCATCATGAAACACATAGCTTCTCTTATAGCCTTGCTGTTGTTGATGGAATGATTATAGTCTAAGTTCAACACAAAAGGTGCATTGGAAAGCACTGCAGAGACTCTAACCTGTTTCATATACAATTGTCAACAATTTAATTTATAAAAGAAAGTATGCACTAATGTAATAAATTATAGAATAAAAAAAAAATTGAGTTTAAAGATAATGCCATCCATTCATAATTATTTAATATTGTCACATCATATTATACATTTTTTAAATAAAAAACAATTACTTAATTATAATGAATTAGGATGAATTACACTATAAAATTGTTTTATATTATTAGTATACAAATTTTTATTCTACCTTATTTCCATGCTTTTATTTTAAGACAACTATTACTCTATTAGGGTGCTATTTTCTTATTATGTATTGCTTACCAATGCATTTAGAGCTCCTGCTTTTCTTTGGGGATTGAAGTTAGGCCTTTTTTCTCTAGAAACATATACCAACCTTGGTAATTCATTTCCATCCATGTCATATCCTTCATTTTCTCCCAAAAAAACCTGAGAAAGGATTCACATTTACAATCAAAAGGGTTTGTAAAAATGGTTACATATATTGCAAAGTGTAATGAGTGTGTTGTTTTGACACAAAATAAGACAACTATTTTCAACATTAATTCTAATAGTTAATTAATGTTGGATATAACACGTTACAATTCATTTACTATTTACTTAACATAATTAATTATGATTTTAAATGTTATTAAATATAATGTTCAAGTGTATATGTATATATATATATATATATATAAAATCATAAGATAATTTTGTCGTTTGGGAGGAATTAGAGTGACAAGAAAATTACGAGCTCAAATTCTTCTCTAACAAAATTCACAAGTTAGTAATATTAACTATTTAAAAAAAAATACAAATCATAATTAATAGATATCATATATATTTAAACACTTAAAACTCATGTATATATAAATACTAGATGATTAATAAATATCATTGAATTAATTACGCTCAATAGATAATCAATGAATCCAAACACTTGATTATATACATTGATCATCCTCAAATAAAATTAATTATATAGTTGAACTGCGTTAACCATATAAAATATTATAGAAACTAATTTGTTGTCAAATTTGTAAAAAAAAATTATTTATAAGTTCAATAACCATACAATAGTAGTGCATTTAGGTTTACACAAATACATATGATCAAATTTCATCATATTGCAAGAATATAAAGAAATGATTGGACATAGGTATAAACTTGTATAATATATCTATGATATGCTCTTTATTAATTACTCACCTGTATCATTCCTGGATGATCACTAATATTATTTCCTGGCCATGGTGTTCCATCTTGCATTGTCCACCCTTCTTCTGGAACCTTCTTAGCCTTTGCAACTAGACTATTCATTCTAACTCTAAATTCTTCATATTCTCTCTGCATCAACATAAATAATTTTTTAACATTCCTACAAAATTTCTTCATTTCCAAATTGGTCTCAGTAATATGTGTGTAATATATATTTTTATTTGGGTTGAATGAGTTTTTATTATCTATAAACGTACTACTATATTTCGTGTTTAACCATTAATTTTTTTTTCTTCAAATAATAGTCTCTAACATTTTCATTAATAATTTTGGTCTCTACTTTTAAATTAACTTATGTGTATTAATTGTTTGAGTTTTCAAATCATTTTATACATGGATATTAATAATATTATAAGAATAACTCTCTTTAAAATTTACAAAATTTTAACAAATGATGAATTAAATATGACTTTTTAATTAATATCTTATTAAAAAATTATATTTAATTAATATTTTATTAAAAAGTTATAACTGTTTGTAGTAGAAATTTTTATAATATTCTAAACATAAATGTAAAAAATAATTCAAATATTTAAATAATACACACATGTTAATTTAAAAGTAAAGACTAAAATTATTGATAAAAAAACATTTGAGGAGTCATTGTTAAAATATATTTTTTTGGAGAAAATAAAAATGAATACAATATTTTATATTATAAGAATTAAAAATTTATTTAATCTTATTTAGTTAAGTCATTACGTAGTTCAGATTGAAGAGACTAAAATTTAATATGTATTAACATGTTATAGAGAGATGAATAAATTAAAAAAAATAATAAAAAAATATGTTTACAAGCACTAAAAGAAAAAAGTATATTAAGTTTATAGAATAAATCAAGAGACAGAGATATCTTTACCTTCATTGCTCTTCTCTCTTTCACAAATGATGAATGAACTTTATCATTTAAATAATTAATTTTCTCAGCAAAATACCATTCTGGAGCTCTAGGCTCAATGTTGAATTTCTTACAAAAAGGAACCCATTTTCTTGCAAATTCATAAGTTTCAGATAAAGCTTCAAATGTTAACATTGCAGCTCCATCATCAGAAACATAACATGAAACCTTTTCAACAGGGTAATCTATAGCTAGAATTGAGAGAACTGTGTTTGCTGTCACTAGAGGAGACTCTTTTAATGGATCAATTGTTGTCACAAATATATCAATTGGACAAAGTTGTGATGCTTCACCTTCTTTTTCATACCTATGTGAATACAAAATAGTTGTTGATAAGCATAACAATTTTTCTTTTTAGAAGAATAAGTATTACAACTTAATTAAGTGTTTATTATATAATTGTTTATATTTAAATATATTTTTATAATAAAATATAAAATAAAGTCAAAATATTTTTATATAAATTATTATAAAATAATTTATGAACATTTCATAAATTATTATTTTTTTATTCAAAAATTTTTCTAAACAATTTCACAAATGCCTATAACATAAGATAAACTCAAATCAATCGATCTAAATAGGACTAAAGTATGGTACGACTAATAAAAGTTGAATACTTGAATTACAAGAATGCAACATCTTATTAGGTATGTTTATATTGACTTATTTGAGTTTATCTAATTGCATAAACTTTCAATGATAACTTATGAAAATAACTTATAATTTATATAAAATAATTTGACTTTATTTTATCATTTGTTATATGAATAGCTTATACATACAAATATTTCCATAAGTTATCATATAGAGCTTATGAAAATAAGATGAAAAACTGTTTATGAATATGTTATAATTTATTTTCATAAACTCTTTCAAATAGTCTTTCGATTATTTATATTAATAGATAAACTTAAAAAAGTCAATCCAAATAAACTCAAAGTATAACACTACTGCTAAAAAAGAGGCTGAAAATTTTATTTTGATATCTAATTTTAAGCAGAAATTCAACTTTACTAATGCAAATGCAACACCATATACAACATATTGTAAGATTGATTGAGAAAACTTATAGACATGATTTATAATATGTTTATAAATTATTTTCAATTAATTTTTATAAATTCTTTACAATTACATAATTACTTATAAAAATAATTTATAACTAAAATGGTAACAATTTCTGTTTACTTTACCTTAAGGAAAGTCTGTCTAGATAGGTTTGTCTAGTGACAGGAAACCACTTTGAGAATTGATGAAGAATCCATGAAAGAGTGAACCAAATCTCACAAATTAGTGACACAACCCACAAAGCATAAGCATTCTCAACTGGATGCATTATTCTATAGTGAAAGAAGAAACCAATAACAACTACTCTCAATATTATCATCAAACGGTATGGATTTATTTTACTTGATGGAATTGCTAACTTCCTTGACAATGGTTGCCTTGATTCATCCATTCTGAAAATTATCAAAAATATTTCAAAATTTCATAAGTAAAAAAAATCTATCTTTGTATTTAGCTTCATGAAATATAGTATATGTTTATAGCCATCATAATGATCAACATCATGATTCAATTTTTTATTTTAATAATCAAGACAAAACGTCTAACATAATAATATCTGTATTTATCAATTAAATTAGAACTTAAGAATATTTAATCTTTAATTTAAGTAAAATTAATTAGACTTAATTGTAGTTTTGGTTCTCTTATTTTAGCTGAATCGCGAAAGTAGTCCTTCTATTTTGTTTCTTCACAATTTTGGCCTCCCAAACAGAATTTTGGTCTGAAACTTTGAAATTTCATTTTTTTTTTTGCATTTATTTAAGTCACACAATGTTTCAAGATCTCATTTGCAATAGTTGTATATGAAATCTATGTTCATAAATCATAAATAATGTAATACGACTTTAAAAAAATGAAATTTCATCAAGTTTTAGACCAAAATTTTGTTTGGGGATCAAAACTGGGGAGAAACAAAATGGAGGGACTACATTCGCGATTCAGCTAAAATAGGAGAACTAAAACTGCAATTAAGCTATATATAATCTTCATTTCAATAAATACAAAATATAATCTATTGTAATGCTAAATAAATATTAGAGACACTTAGAATAAAAATAAATTAGATTCACTTACAAAGGAAATTCATTATCATCATCCATAGCCTTATCATCATTATTTTGTTTTCTCATATTACCAAGTTTATCCTGTCTTTGCTTCCATATCTCCATCCTCTCCTTCCAAGCAACACTTCCATAGCCATAAGAAGCTAAGTCCTTGGAAGGGTCCATTGGTCTTGCTTGCAATAAAGTTATATCTTTTTTCATGGTTGAATTTAAAGGAACTATAGCATGATGCTCTTGAGATAGTTCCTCACCCTATTCCAATAAGTGCATGCAAAGTATATAAGCAAACAAATAATTTTTTTTCCTTCTTGACATGACAAAACCATTTTATTTTGTTATTATAATAATGGTAAAATGGTCCACATACATCAAATTAGTTTTCATCATTTAGACATGTCATAGTATTATTTTCTAAAATAACTACCCAAATATTAAAATATATATGTTTGGACTAGAACATATGTATAACTATTTTCACTATTTAATGCAGACAAAAATTATTAATATTTTTTTCCTTGCTTTAAAGGTTACACCTAGAACATATATTAAAAAAAGAAAATTAATAATTTAAATAATTTTTTTGGAACAATATAATTTATAATTTTCTAAAAAAACATTAATTTCATTGAATAAAAAGCTTAATTACTTTCAGAAAATCTTTTCATTTTCATAAATAATTGAAAAGATAAAGTGGAAGTAAGATGGTACTTTCTTATAAGAAATAATTATCAATGCAAAAATAGAAGAAAAAAATTAACACACCAATTAAGTACTACTAAGATAACCTTAGCATGTATTTACAAGAATTTACTTTTTTTCACATCA
>JBBPBT010000240.1:2673800-2700065 GCA_037974875.1 Cicer bijugum | reverse complement strand
AACATTTCTTCCAATTTCATTAATTAGATGATTAAGTTATTAACTACTCTGTTTTTTCATTCAATAAAAGTTCATTGGAATGGGATAGAAATGAAAAACAAACAAATTTAACAAGAGATGAGTATATCATAATTATCAAAAATTGATTTTGCTACAAATTACAAAGTGAAAAACAAAAGATCAAATCTATTTTTAAATCTATCACTAAATTTAGTTTTGAATGGTATTTAATTATAGTCACTTAATTTATTTTTCTTTACATGTTTTAGATCACACATGAGTGCTCATTATGATGCTAGATTTGAACTATTTATAAATGAAAGTTTTAATTTATAAAAAAAAAGTACATGGTTACATGAATGTTATAGAACAAAAACCACACCAAATCAATAAATTAAGAAGCATTATTACCTCATGATCCAAAATGATTTGCATTTGTTCATCAATATTTCTTCCATCAAAATCAAATTCATTCTCCAAGTCATCAATTCCATCCTCCTCTTCATCCCCTTCAACTCTAGCACACCCTTCAACAATCATGCTATAACTAGTCATTTCAAAAACAAAGTAGTACTCCATTTCATATTTTTGGTGGCTTTATAATTTTATGTTTTTCTTTCACATTAATGAGTGCTTTAGAAAAATCATTATATATTTAACATTTGTCTTTCAATCAATAACAAACTTTTTACAAACTCATTATATATTCAACATTTGTCTTTCAACCAATCACAAACTCATTACATAACCGTGTCTCACCTTACCACAACCAATAACAAACATTTTACAAGCTGTTGTTTTCAATATTGCTTTAAGGCTCCATCATGTACATAGTTAAAGATTTTTTGCTTTAAGTTTTTATTTAATAATTTAATATAATTGATAAATTTCATTAATCCAACCATTAATTATTGACATAATATATTAATAATGAAGTATACAAAGTTTTATATATACTTATATAATCTAACTAATAATATTTATTTATATTTAAAAAAAAATAATTATACATTCATTTAAAATTACATTTAATATATATTAAGGATGTTTGCAGTACATTTTGGATTGAGACAAAAAATAGTTCAATTCATAATTTGGTTTGGATAACACATTTTAAAGAATACATCAAAATTACATTTATAAAAAAATTATTTTAGAACTAATATTATAAAGTTGTTTTGACCCTTCCATAAAATTTTGTGAAGTTCCACAACTAACTAATGTGATTGTATATTTTGATTATGATTAATTAACTATTACTAAATTAACTTTTGTCATAAATGTATTTAATGTTGTTTTTTCATCTTCTAAGACAAATCAATACTTTTAATAAATGATATATTTGAAAAATAACAATTAACTCATTTAATAAATTGCAAATAAACTTATATTATATATATAGGAAAAAATATTTCTAAAGGGAATTATAATTATTGAAAGAGGTAGTATATATGCATACCTTTGAGACGCTTAAATCTTGTTTTGCATTGAGGACATACTTTGTTTCCCTCTCTACGTTCATACTCATAACAATTTCTACAAACAGGAAAAGCACACTCATTGCAAGCTACAAAGGGGTCACCTTCTTCATTAACCCTTATCTCTTCTTCACATAGTTGGCATGTTTTACCATCTAACTCTTGCAACTTTTTCCTCTATACATATAAACCACACCAACCATCACTTATAATTTTGTCATTCTAAGTATATATGTCTTTTTTGTTCAACACATTACTAAAAATACTAATATTATTAACATTGGTTATTCCAAGAAAAGTATATATTTCATAAGGAGTAAATCTTAATTATATGACTATATATAGATGATTATGACTGAAAGTTTCACATAAACAGTAAAAAAAGTCACATGATTTTTTATTTTATTTTTAACCATTCATAGTTTAATCAATGATTAAGATTTATTTATCCCATATTCTCGTTGTAAAAGTCATTTTATTTGATATTTTTCTATATATAATTTAACTAAGACTTCAATAAAATTTTGACATCTCTATCTTATCAAATTCAAAATTTTGTTTCTCTTATTAATCAAAATTATCTCCATTTTCATAGTCTAATTTTTGTATTTTTTATTTTTAGTTACACTTTTAATTCATCGATAAATTTTGCACTTCCCTCTTATTGTGCCAAAAAATCTCAAAATTAAGGGTTTAAAAGTGTAATTAAAAAGGGTGGGATGAAATTCCTAAAAAATAATATCTATATGCGAATTAAATTTGTCTATGATTTCATTGTATTTTTTTCTTCACTAATTGAGAGTTTTATTAACAAAATATAGAATCAATACTAACCCATAATACCTTTACCCACCTTCTAACAAGAGTTGCGAAGAAAATATACTATCATTTGTTAAAATATTCATCATTGTTAAATATTTGAGACACCAAAATTAGAATTGAAGTATATTTTACACTTTTTAATTGTCTATATGTGTATATATATGCAAGTTTATTTTTATTTTTTATTTTTAAAAGAAAGTGTATATATGCAAGAGATGATGATATATAAATAAAGATTCGTTATTACTTACAGCAAAGTCACCATCTTGACGTATGATAATGAATTCATTGTTATTGTGAGAGCCAGCAACTAACCCCAAATTGGTTTCCATTTGATGCTATAGCTGGATGATCATATAGTACCATGCATTTATATTTTTAATCAAACTATATAATAGTGTTTCCTCTTCACCATATATTTATACAAATTATTTGCCTTTATACTTAAGGAAGATATAAAAATGTACTTTACTTGAGCTAGAGAAAAGCACTGTTATTCCTTTTCAAAAGCCACATAAAAATAAACAAAAACATCTCTAAGTATTAATTTGACTTATAAAAATTGAATATTATATTTCATATTCGAATTTAGAATAAATTTTAGTTTCTGGTGTCACATATATTATCACTTCAAAAGAATATATATATATATATATATATATATATATATTAAATTTATATATAAAATTTCATAATTTTACAGTCGTTGTGTATGAATTTTAATTTTTGATGTGATATTTATCATCATTTTTAATAGAAAAACAATATTGCAACTAATTATTAATTATTCCAATCAATTATATTATTTTCTTCTTTTATATTTTTTTTAGGCCTATCTTTCTCCGTCCTTTTTTGGTTGCATTTGTCACACATTTGTTTGTAAACTTTTTTTATTCATCTATAACTCCGCCAACAAAGCTTATGAGTCATTATATTCTAATCTAAAAAAGCAAAAAAGAAAAAATTAACTTTCCACATGTCTTGTATTGTGTCATTTTGTAGCTAGCAATGAAGTTAATTTATTACTTGTAAATAGAGACAAATAGCATTTGCGACATTTGTGTATCCACTACGTTTGTTTGAAGAAATATTTATGACCACTAAGACATGACACTACAAGAATAACTTTAACCATAACTCGTACCAACTACTGGATAAATTATTTTATAAATCAAAATTTTAATATATATATATATATATAAATATTATTCACATTCATTTTACAAAGAAAAATAAAATATATTAATTTATGTTAAGAAATTTTATACACATAAATTATATTAATTGTTCAAAATAAAATCAATCAATTTCATAAATATATTTAAAAATATAAGTTAAAAATAAATACGGTCACACAAATAAATGATGAAATAATTAAGAAATTAATATAAAATTCCAATTCTTATATTAAACCAACAAAATTTAGTAAATTTTTTAAATGTAAATTAAAGAAAAATAAATTTAATCAAATGGTCCTATTATTCATAATTAGTACATGACACACAAAATTATGTCAAAACTAAATGATTTTAATATCCACTACGCCAAAAATTGCCTTTTACAGTGCTTGCTAAACACAAGCGCTGTTGAAAAATATTTTAAAAATAACGGAGCCTTTTACAGCGCTTTGTATGACAAGCGCTGTAATAGAAGCGCTGTTGTATGTCTTATAATGTTTGCGCATAACGCTATAAGGCTTTTACAGCGCTTGTCAAAAAAGCGCTGTAAAATGAAGCGCTTTCGCGTATTATTTTACAACTCTTTTCTCACAAGTGCTGTAAAATGCATGCACTTTCAATTTTTTGAACTACCTATTACAACGCTTTTTCTACAAGCGCTGTAAAATACATGCGCTTTCATTGATTTTAACTACCTATTACAGCGCTTTTTTCACAAGCGCTGTAAAATGCATATTTCAAATAATTATATACGTTGGAAACCCTCATATCATACCCTCTAGATCTTTCAAAACCCTAATATCCTCTACGTACTGTGCAACCATCTACGTTGTCTCAGGTATTTTTTAATTTGTTTTTGCCAAAAAATCTCTTCAATTGTTTTAAATCTCTTCTACACATGATCTGTTATGTTTTAAATCTCTTCAATTGTTCATGAGAAACAACATGATCTGTTATGGACAGATCTGTTAATCCAAAACAACATTATTTCTCATGAACAATTGAATAATTCATATTATATATACCACATGATCTGTTATGTTTTGAAATTGTCAAAAATGGTCAAAAACTCATATCACATGATCTGTTCTGTTTTGAAACGTGTTGATATGTTTTGTATTGAAAGCTTATTAGTTTATTAGTTTATTAGTTCAGTATTGAAAGCTTATTAGTTTTGTAACTGCATTTATATAGGTGGTATAATATGGATAGGAAATGGATGTCAGCCAATCGATTGTCAAAAGAGTATGAAATTGGAGTGAAGGAGTTTGTTGAGTTTGCAGTGAAGAATGCAAAAGATCCAAATAGAGTAGTTTGTCATTGTTTAAAATGTTGTTTTGGAAAACGTGTTAGAGAAGATGAATTAGAAGGACATCTAGTATGTAATGGAATTGATCAAAGCTACACATGTTGGATAAGACATGGTGAGAAATAAAATGGAAACATTAATTTTGAGAATAGTTCGACATATGCTTCAACTGACTTCGATACAGATACATATGAGCCGGACCGAGTTGATGAGATCGCAAAAGCAGTTGAAGAAGATCTTCGAGATTGTCCTAAAATGTTTGAAAGTTTGTTGAGTGATGCAGAGAAAGAATTATATAATGGTTGTACTAAATTCACAAGACTGTCGGTGATATTAAAGTTGTACAACTTAAAAGCGAGTAATGGATGGTCTGATAAAAGCTTTACAGAATTATTAACACTCATAAAAGATATGTTGCCAGATGATAATGAACTTCCCAGTCGAACCTACGAGGCTAAACGGATTTTGTGTTCTATTGGCATGAGTTACGAAAGGATTCATGCGTGTCCTAATGATTGCATTTTATTTCGAAATGAATATGAACTACTTAAGGCGTGTCCGAAATGCAATGTCTCTCGATATGAGAAGAAAGAATCTACTCCAGCAAAAGTCGTGTGGTATTTTCCTATAATACCAAGATTTAGGCGCATGTATCGCAGTGAAGAAGATTCAAAACACTTGACATGGCATGCAGATGAAAGAATTAGAGATGGAATGTTTCGACACCCTGCAGATTCCCCACAATGGGCAAAAATTGATCACGACTATCATGAATTCGGGATGGAGTCAAGAAATCTAAGACTTGCACTTTCTATTGATGGAATGAATCCACATGGTCTTCAAAGCATCTCACACAACACGTGGCCTGTGATTTTGGTAATATATAACCTACCTCCATGGTTATGTATGAAGCGCAAGTTTATGATGTTGTCTCTGTTAATTTCTGGACTCAAACAACTGGGGAATGATATCGACGTATACTTGACTCCTCTAATCGAAGATTTAAAACGTATGTTGGAGACAGGTGTGGAAGTTTATGATGGGTATAAGAAAGAATGTTTCAATTTGAGGGCTATGTTGTTCGACACAATTAATGATTTTCCAACATATGGTAATTTATCAGGATATAGCATTAAAGGTCAGTGTGCATGTCCTATATGTGAAGAGAGTACAAATTGGATGCGATTGAAACATTGTAAGAAGAATGTGTTTCTTGGACATCGTAGATTTTTACCTTATAGTCATCAGTATCGTTGGTGGAGAAATGCATTTAATGGAAAATCAGAGGAAAGTAAAGCTCCTTCAGCACCGACTGGATATCAAATACTTGAAAAAGTACAAGGTTTGACCAATAAATTTGGCAAACCTTTTGCGGGAGAGTTGGTCAAAACTGGGTGGAAGAAAAGGTCAATTTTCTTTGAATTGCCATATTGGAAGTCATCGTATATAAGACATTTCCTCGATGTGATGCATATTGAAAAAAATATATTTGATAGTGTTATTGGTACGTTACTCAATGTTCTAGGAAAGTCTAAAGATGGCATCAACACAAGATTGTACTTGGTCGATATGGGAATAAGAAATGAATTGGCTCCAGTAAAGAAAGGAAATCGCACATATCTACCTCCAGCCGCTCATACTCTATCTAGAAAGGAAAAAATTGTTTTATGTAAATTTGTACACGAAGTTAAAGTTCCAGAAAGATACTCTTCGAACATTAAAAGTTTGGTTTGTATGAAAGACCTCAAGTTAAAAGGTTTGAAGACCCATGATTGTCATATTCTAATGGAGCATTTGCTACCAATAGGTATATGTTCCATTTTACCTGAAAAAGTTCGACTAGCCTTGACTAGATTATGTTTCTTCTTCAGGGAAATTTGTAGTAAAGTGATCGACCCTCAGAAATTACCGACATTGCAGAGGGAAATTGTTGTTACTTTGTGTGAGCTTGAAATGTATTTCCCATCATCGTTTTTTGATATAATGGTTCACATTACTGTTCATCTGGTTAAGGAGACACAACTTTGTGGGCCAGCTTATATGAGATGGATGTATCCGATAGAACGATATATGAAAATATTAAAAGGGTACGTAAAAAGTAGAAGTCGACCAGAAGGTTGTATTGCTGAACGATACATTGTGGAAGAGGCTGCTGAATTTTGTACTGAATATCTGTCCAATGTTGAATCCATAGGGCTTCCCATGTCTCATCATTCAGGAAGAATATCAGGAGAAGGGATAATTGGAAGGAGACTGTTGACTATATCAAGGACAGAATGGGAGCAGGCACAATTGTATGTTCTGCACAATGATAATGAGGTTCAACCGTATGTTACAATACACATGGATCAGTTAGCTCGTTTGAACATGAATAGGAATCAAAATTGGATAACTCGAGAACACAATCGAAGTTTTATAACATGGTTAAAAAATCACATAAAGTCAAAATTTGATATAGACCCTGGATCAATTTCACATAGATTGAGGTGGCTAGCAAATGGTCCGAGCTTACATGTCTTTTCTTACACTGGTTATGTTATTAACGGCTACACATTTTATACCAAAGAACAAGATGATCAGACCACTATGCAAAACAGTGGAGTCACTCTCGTAGCTGAAGCGATGCATGTCTCCAGTGCAAAAGACAAAAACCCAATATATGCAAATCTATCATATTTTGGGGTTATCGAGCGCCTATGGGAGTTAGACTACACAATGTTTCGTGTTCCCATATTTGGTTGCAAGTGGGTCGATAATAATAATGGCGTTCGGATTGATGAGTCAGGATTCTTGCTTGTGGATTTTAACAGGGTGGGATACAAAGACGAGCCTTTTATTTTAGCGTCGCAAGCTCAACAAGTGTTTTATGTCGCCGATCCTTCTGATGATAAATGGTTTGTTGTCCTATCGATCAATAAAATAAGTGATGATAACAACAATGATGAAGATGTTGGTAATGATCTTTTATTTGCAACATCACAACAACCACATGAAATTGATTCAACTGATGATGGTTTATATCTTAGAGATGATCATGATGAGAGAATTTGGATTAATCCATCGTTTCGTATTGTAAATGGACAAACAGATTCGAATCCCACCAGGAAAAGAAGAAGGGCATCTTAATGTACATGTTTAATTGTTTTATATAAGCCATGCATGTAATCTGAAATTATTGTTGTAATCTGAATTATTGTTCTATTCTGGTTTTATTGTTGTAATCTGAAGTATTGTAATCTGAATTATTGTTCTATTCTGGTTTTATTGAATTATTGTTGTATTATAATCTGAATTATTCTGGTTCTAATCTGAATTATTTTGGCTTTTGGATAGTTTAGTTAATGGGTGGGGGGATAAGGGTAATCTGAATTATGCATGTAAAAGGCTTTTTGATAGTTTGGTTGATGGGTGGGGGGATAAGGATAAGGGTAATCTGAATTATGGGTGGGGGGATAAGGGTATTTTTTTTTTAAAAAAGGCATTTTACAGCGCTTTTTAAACAAAGTGCTATAAAAGGCCCTTATAAAAATAAAATAATGAGACATTTTACAGCGCTCTCCTTACAAAGCGCTGTAAAAAGCCCTTTTAAAAATAAAATAAAGAGACATTTTACAGCGCTTATGTGAACAAGCGCTGTAAAAGGCTCTTGTAATTTACAAACGCTTACATTTACGAAGTTCACTTAATTCAGATTCGAACCGAGGCCCTCCAAGTGTGACAAGGCTTTAAAAGGTTCTAAGTAAAATAAAATAAAGAGACCTTTTACAGCGCTTATGTGAACAAGCGCTGTAAAAGGCTCTTGTAATTTACAAACGATTACATTTACGAAGTTCACTTAATTCAGATTCGAACCGAGGCCCTCCAAGTGTGACAAGGCTTTAAAAGGCACTAAGTAAAATAAAATAAAGAGACCTTTTACAGCGCTTATGTGACTTTCTCTAACATGACTTTCTCTAACAGGATTTTCTTCAAACACCTTGTACGCATCATGGGAATCCCCAAAAATACATTGTTAACAAAAACATCAGACCCATTGTTAACAAAAACATCAAACACATTGTTAACAAAAAACATTAGACCCATTGTTAACAAACCCATTTTTCGCAAAATGGCAATGAACCTGAAGATCAAGTTATGATTTAAGAATGAAAATGAATGTAAAGAGATAAAAAGGGTGTTGAGGTGGAGATTTAAAGAGTAAGCTTTGATGTTTGCGAAGAAGATGCATAAAAGGACTTTGAGGTGGAGTTTGGTGAAGAGGAAGAGATTTTGGTGGATTTTGCAGAGCTTGTTTAAAAAATAACATAGCAAAACAAAAAAATAACATAATAAGGCCTTTTACAGCGCTTGTTGATAAAAGCGCTGTAAAAGAGCCTTTTAAAAATTTAAATAAGGATGTCTTTTACAGCGCTTCTTTGAGGAAGCGCTGTAAAAGACTTTTAAAAAAAAACAATGAGGTCTTTTACAGCGCTTGGTGATAAAAGCGCTGTAAAAGAGCCTTTTAAAATTTTTAATAAGGATGTCTTTTACAACGCTCTTTTGAAAAGCGCTGTAAAAGGCTTTAAAAAAACAAGCGCTGTAAGGACGCTTTTTAGAGCGCTTTTTTAACAAGCGCTGTAAAAGGATTAGGCCTTTTAGAGCGCTCTTTGGAAAAGCGCTGTAAAAGGGTTATAAAAAAGCGCTGTAAAAGGGTTATATATATAACAGTAACCTCTTCAGTTTCCTCTTCATTACGTAAACTACACTATCATTGAAACCTTCATCGTTCTTCTCTTCTTTTGCAAACCCTATAATCCCGTCCATTACAAACTGTTTTTCCACGATCATCTCCTTCATTTCGAACCTTATTTCCATCCAAGATCATTTCGAACCTTATATTTTCATTGAACTACGTAACCCTCATTACGTATTTCTTCAAAACGTTTTTTTGTGAACCTTATTGCTGTGAAATTTCTGTGTTCGCTCTTTTCTTCGCATTTCATCTTTCTTCCAACCATTATTCAGGTATTGATGTTATTTATTTTTTGTAATGATTAAAATGCATGTTGAGCTTGTTTAAAATATATATACTAATACATGTTGAGGTTGTTTAGAATAATGCATGATGCATGTTGAGCTTGTTGATGTTATATTAAACTGCATGTTGAACTTGTTGTAGTTAAATGGATACAAACAAAGAAATAGAATGTCAAAATGAAGAAGTTGGCACCTCTAAGGCTTATGAAAATGAAGTCAAACGTGGTGCAACTATAATGCAAAAGGTGATTAAAGCAAGGAGCAATGGCACGAAGTTTGAGGTTATACTATACTATACTCTGTTTGCTGTGTATTTTTTTAGCTTTTTTTAATAGTATGTACTTACTATATGAGTTTATTAGGTTGGCTGGAATGAAAGTGGTCAGCCAATTGAGCCTAACAGCGCAATGTTTGTAAGTTACATTGGGGCTGTTGTTCGACAAAATATTCCTATTACCATTGACGATTGGAGAGATAAGGCGTTGAAGGATGCCAAAGATATTATATGGAATGATATTCAAGTAAATTTTTTGATCCAATCTTTTGTCATTTATAAATATTTTCATTGAAATACTTTACTTATAATTTTTTTCATTGCAGACAACTTTTGTCCTTGATGAAGGATGAAAGAATTACGTTTTGAGAGTTGCGGGAAAAATCCATCGGGGATTTAGATCCCATCTCTCAAATTTCTATCTAAAAGATAGAGAAGGAAACACAAGTGTTGAACCTCCAAAGATATATCAACATTATATATCAAATGATGAATGGAAAGCATTTGTTTCCAAACGTACTGACCCCACATTTGTCGTAAGTGATTAATTTGTTTGCATTTGTGTGTTTTATTATTCATATTTGTAGCGTATTTTAAATTTTTACATAATTGCTATTTTTTTATATAGAATATTAGTAAGGCAAATCGCGAGAGGGCAAGCAACCCGACGCACCCATACAGAAGATCACGTATGGGATATGCACGGCTAGACCAAACCCTTGTAAGTCAATGTAACATCAATGGTTGAGGGAATTTGTATTATAACCTATAGTTTCTAATTAATATTTTGTTTTAACGAATAGCGACAAGAGACCCAATCCGATCAACCATTGGATCATCATATCTTGTGGAAGGAAGCTCGGGTAAATAAAGATGGAGTGGTTGATAACGAAAATGTTCAAAAAGTAATAGAACTTTGTGTAAGTATATTACGACTTTAATATTGTATTTATCACTTGAATACTTTTTAATATTGTATTTTAAAAATGCTAATGAACTTAATGTTACATGTATTTTAGGAGACGATCGAACAAAGTTCTGAACATGAAGAGGGCAACAAGGCTACTTGCAGGGATATTCTGGGCAAAGTTTTTAATGTTCCTGAATATTCCGGTCGTGTTAGGGGGAAGGGATTTGGCGTAACTCCGAGAAGCTTTTTTCCTCAAGAGAAGCGCCAAAAACCTTCCAACGAGGAAGTATTAGAGAAGCTCAGAATCCTATCTGAGCAAGTGGCACTCTTGGTGAATAAGAATAAAGACAAGCAACTTCCGGATCAGCTCCAAGGTGAAATACAAATGGAGAGTGAAAGCGGGAGTTGCAACGTCGGTTTGAAAATTATTCCTGAGGTAATTAATTACTTACTTGCTTATGTAATTACTTATGCATTAAACAATATTATATATTAACTGTACTTATGTTTTAACTATTGATTTAGGGTGTCACTACATGTTTCCTATACTTGTCCTCGCCCACTCATCGGAAGGTGGGAAAAGGTAAATTGTACAATACTTTGGGAGAAGTATTGCACAATACTCCGATTCCTGCGGGCCATGTCAAAGTATCGCCTACTGTTGCCTTCGAACCAACTGCACCGTTGCCGATACCGGACAACGACATTGATATGCAGACTTTGGGCGAAGCTGTTGGTAGTTACGTGGCATGGCCCACGAACCTTGTTGCCCTCGTTAAAAGCCCTCCCAGAAATGAATCAGTTACGTCTCCCGAAAAGGTTTGTCACATTTATTGCATAATTGTCAATTTTTTCAGATTCAATAAACTAACATTTAACCTCATTTTTGTAGGTCCAAGTAAATAAATCTCCCACACATCCAAAAAAAGGCAGCAAACCTCAAAAATTGGAGATTAGTAGAGCTGCCAAATTACAAAGGCCGGAGGCCAATAAAACTGCCAATAAAGCTGCCAAACTTGCAGCAAGAAAAAAACTAAATCGTGGAAAATCAGTCGCTGCTGCTGCTGCTCCTACAATAAGTCAGCCACGCCTTGGTAAATACGGGGCGTATCTTGACAAGCAAGTAAAAAAACAAGTTATGTAGCAGCGACGATTCGCGCATGATACACATGAATAAAGATATATTCAGAGATGAGTATGAGGAATTGTTCGACAAGGAGCACGTATACGAACTTCTCGAACATAAGGAGCTTAGTGCTATTGTGATGTGCTTGTACATAAGGTAAAAAATACTTTTAATTGCATTTATTGGTAATTAATTAAATGTATTGGTAATTAATCTTCTTTAAAATTTTAATTGAAGGTTTTTGCATGAGAAGTTCGTGTGCATGCGGAAATTGTCAAATAAATACTCATTCTTGTCTCCGCATAAGCTGTCCATGTGGAAACACGATCAAGAAAATGTAAATAAATACATTATGAATATGTTTTTAGGAAATAAAGAAAAGGAAAAATTGTTCTTCGCACCATATAATTCAGGGTACGTAATTTTATCTTTTTAATTGATGAGAATTTAATTTATTAGTTGTGTATAAACAAAATTGCTTAACAATTTTTTTGTTGTTGTAGGGCACATTGGGTGCTATTTGCAATCAATGCGGTCTCTGAAGTTATATACTATTTGGATCCCGTGCATGGCGATTACAACAAACACTCCGAAATAAAGACTATGTTCGACACGTAAGTAATATTCATTTATTTTTGTTACACATATATATAAATAAGTGTTTGTTCATGCTAAAATAATCACATTTATTCATTTATATAGTGCCTTAAAAGTTTATCGATCTCAAAGAGGTGCGATAGTGTCGAAGCAAAAGTCTAATAATATTACATGGATCCCAATAAAGTGCCCTCGTCAAACAAACAACATCGATTGTGGGTACTATGTATTGAGATTCATGAAGGAGATTGTTGACAAGAATAAAACTATTATCCCAAAAACGGTACGGTATTTTGATTATATGATTTTCATATATAAATTATCTATATATTTGATACTAACTTAATATAATATGTTCAATTTTTATATTGCAGTACTTTGAAAATTCCAGTCCATCATATTCTGAGCAAGATCTGATGGAATTAAAGGAGGAATGGTGTGAGTATGTGATTGAAATGAAAATTATTTGATTTTCTGGGAAATAGCATGCTGCTGTGCAAGAGATCTGAATATTATATGGTGCATAGTTATTATATGTATATGATCATAGGACAGTATATAAACATGCATATGAATATGTTGTAAATTAGGTTCAATGTATATTTAGTTACTTATGTTGTAAATTACTGTGTTATAGGGTATATGTATCATGTTGTGTTTTAACAGATTCTGGTTCTGGTTGTGTTACAGGATAATATACATGCATATGAATATGTTGTACATTACTGATTATGGTTGTGTTGTGTGAACGTACTGGTTCAAACTAATTTTGGATAAAAAGATAAAAGACAGCGCTTTATAAAAAAAATGCCATAAAAGGCTAAAAGACGCTTTTAAAATATATATATATATATATATATATATATATATATAAAATAATACCTATTACAGCGCTTGTTATAAAAAGCGCTGTAAAAGGCATACCAAAATATGAATTATGGGTATGCCTTTTACCGCGTTTGTTATAAAAAGCGCTGTAAAAGGCATACCAAAATATGAATTATGGGGGTATGTCTTTTACAGCGCTTGTTAAAACAAGCGCTGTAAAAGGTACCCCAAATATATGAAATATGGGTATACCTTTTACAGCGCTTTTTAAAAAAAAACGCTGTAAAAGGTACCCAATATATATGAATTATGTGTATGACTTTTACAGCGCTCTTTTGTAACAAGCGCTGTAAAAGGTGCATAATAAGCGCGCGTTATAAAAGGTGCCTTTTTCAGTGCTCGAATCCACAGCGCTTTTTTTTTTGAAAAAGCGCTGTAGAAGGCTTAAAAAAAGCGCTGTAAAAGGCTATTTTTGGCGTAGTGGTCCTTTGTAAAAATTAAAATATTTAAGTGATAACAATATAATTATTGGATTAATAATGTTAATTTAAAATGTTTCAATAATAATTGAACTATTATCATTGTAATGTCAATATATTAATATCATTGTTGTATTTTCTTTTTGATAAATGATTACTTAATTGTACTGTGTATATGATCTCGAATATAGACTATATTCAAATTTTGTGTATCAATTTTTAATATACAACTTATTTATTTAAATTTTATGCACCGTTTTAAGAAAATTATATATATGTATATGTGTATATAGGGTGCGGTTTTAAGTATAAACTTTTTTTTTTAAATAATTTAAGAATTTGACTATTAAAAATTATATTATTGGAGTTGAAAAATTTAATTATTTATTTTCTAGACTATTGTAAATAAGATTTTTTATTTTAATTAATAAAATTTGTGGTGTTAAAAAAACTTCATTTGATAGTAAAATTATTTCTCAAAATTTTTAAATGTGGTTACATTCTTAGAACATGACAACTAGTTGAGGTTTAAGTAAGGCAAATGTCAATTAACTCTTTTTTCTACCATATGGTTTCATACCATAATCTTTTGGTCATTGTCAAATAGACATGTTTACTATTGGATCCATTAGGTTGACCTCATAAACTTTTAATATTTGGATCAACTCAAATTATTCGATGGACAATTTTGATAAGTGGTTTATCGTGCACTCGTATTTGAAAGTTGTTCAAAATTTCAATGACAATATATGTTGGTTTATGGGAGTAAAAAATTCACGATCTCTTTATTCTCACAATTGAGAAGTCATTATAGATGAGAATATAACCCGCACTCGCAAATATTCACCCAAACCCGTCTTGATTTGAGCGGAGAAAAACCCTTGAGTGTGCATTTTCTCTGAAATTAAAATTTGGGGGTGGAGACGAGTTTCAGACGTTGATACCCGAACCTGCCCCGCTAAGAATATTATTGTAATTTTTGAATTTTATATACTTATATATATTGAATATACTTAATAGTTTTTAAATATTAAAAATTATTATTTCATCTCTGTATAAATATTTTTTAATTTTATTATTGTCTAATAATTATTATTTTATTTTATTAATTACAATAGATATGATTTTTAAATTTATAATTTTATAGATATGAATGGGTGTGAGTGTGGGCGGGGAAATCTTAACCGCATTGTAGACAAGGATGAACTCTAAATTTCACACTCGCTAACGAATGAGGGTGGAGACAGGTTTTTTCTATTAATAGGGTGTAGGGTGGGGGAAACAAAATCCACCTCTGCCCCATCGCGTTGTCATGCCTAAAAACGACTTGATTGATGTTTGTTTAATAAAAATAAGAAAAATGAATATTTGTCCCTCAAAACTCAATTTCTACAAATGACACAAATCATGTTTGCATCTCAATTTTAAAGATGAAGAAAACTGTGAACTTTTTATATAATAATTCATCGTAGATCAAAATTGTTGGTTCCTTGAAACACTTTTCTTGAATTAATTGTTTTGTTTTTAAATTTTTATTTATTTCAAAATAAAGCAATTTTTAAGGCGAGAGTTAAATGATATTTGACAACTTTTTAAAACTCCATCCACCGCCTCATGAAAGTAGAAGTTGATAATCCTCCTTATTTTTATGGTTGAGAAAGTGAATACGTTTCTCTCAAAATTAAATTCATTGATTCAATATTATTTAAATTATCGTCTCAAATACAAATACGAGAAGAATCATGAATTTTTACTTTCAAAATTATTAAAATTTTGAATAATCTTTAAACACATATCTATTATTAAAATTCTTCTCTTCCCTTTTTTAGTAGCCTATCTTCTTCCTCCTATTTCCATTAAAACTGAGATTAACATTTATTTTTTTATAAAAAAATAAGAGTTTAATTGACATATATTATCAATGTAAAAAATTCTAAATCAAGATGTCTTTATGAATACAGTAAAAATAAAACATCATAATTAATTTAACTATTTTTATTAAATCTTTATACAACCATATGAAATAAATTCGAATAATAATTGTTTAACATTAATCGGTGTAAAACTATAGATACCGAGGGAGGAACAACATTAAATAGTTTTCATGAGTATGACCGTTAATCACGAGGAATAAAGAAGCTGAAAAGTTTCTCAACGGTTAACACAAATTATAAACCTTGAAATGACAATGTGACACGTCACTTGTTAACAACTACCGACTCTTCCGAACACCAAAAACCTTCTTCCATTTCACTTTTCTCTTCTTTCTTCCGACCACTACCTTATTCTACTCAACTATGGAGTCACTACTTCCTAGTGTATTGTGGGATAAGTGGGTCGAAGAAGCACTGAAAGCCCTTGATTCTCTTAAAGTACTTCGATCTCTTAGACCCATTTCTCTCCGCAACAAAAAATTGAACTCATTTGGGATAGATGATGATGCGTTCGAGGTGTTTGATAAAATGCAGCAATGGGATCGTTCATCTGTTGAAGTTGAAATTGGTGAAAGTACTTTTCGTAAATGGATGCTTGACACCCCAAGTTCTGGTAAACTAATCTTTTTTCACTGATATTCCATGAAAGACCACTGTGTTTCCATGTCACATTATCTGTTTCAAATGTGGTGTGGCGTGGTAAAGTAGTGAATTCTCATTTGATGTACACTAAGAGTGCATAATCTTGGATTATATAATAAAAACAGTGCATACTCTTGTCTTTATAACATTATTTCTTAGTTAGTTTTTTAATGTAAAGAAACTATCTTCTATTTTTAATTTTTGTTTTCACTTTTCACTTATTATAATTATACAGCTCTCACTTTTATTTTCTTCTGTTTTTTCTAGACGACCTAGGATTAGGAATGATAACATTTGAGAAAGACAGAGTTGGGGTAGCACCCATTGTGGACAAGATTGTTGAATCTCGACTTTAGTGGTTTGAGCATGTGTATACCTGGAAATTTCATAGTAAGAAGAGTAGTTCAGCCTATCTAATGAGATAAGACTTGGTTGTTGTAGTAATTTATGTGCAAATAGAAACCTTAAATAGAGAAGATCTGTTCTTGTCATTTGCATCAATAGGGTTTACTTTGTTTACTTAAGTAATAATGCACGTATTTGTGTTTTGTTATGATTTCAGACGTTAACCCTGGACCTTTTTTTTTTCCCTTCGTTGTGTGGAGGTTAGGTGAAGAGATTGTTTATGGTGCAGTTGTTGGTGATGATGAACCAGGGGTATACCATGAGAGGTTTAAAAAATTGATTTTGTTTTCTGGAAATGATTATTTAGGCCTGAGTTCCCATCCGAGTATTGGAAAGGCTGCTGCAAAGGTGTGCTTTGTGAATTTTGAATGATTTTTTCTATCTTCTTTTGAATTTTAGTGTATTAATCTTTGAATTTTATTGCATTTATTTTCATGATTCTATTGTTCTATTTCAGGCCGCTCAAGAACATGGGATGGGACCAAGGGGATCTGCTCTTATTTGTGGGTATACCAATTATCATAGGCAGCTAGAGTCGAGTTTGGCAGATTTGAAAAAGAAGGAGGTAAGGACTGGCTTATAAGAACTCCTTAAACTGTTCAAGTTTTGTTATTGGTTCTGCTATGTACCCCGAGTAAAGTATAATTAATTGGTGACTGTCATTAAACTTGATTATGAAGAATCATATTCAGTTATTTGTTTTGTATGACTAAATTCTGTGAAATGATGCTCGGTAAACAAATTATGCATACTTGTGATCAGGCTTATGTCCTAGTTTTGGACATTGCTTGATCTTGGTGATTATTAGCGCACTCTAGTGGGGGAGAGTGGTGTTCTAAGTGATATATTTTATTGGTGAGAAGACATTTCTATGGTAGATTGACTAACCTTAGGAAATTGTTATTGTTTTGTAATTGTTATTGTTTTGTCAATGTTAGTGACTAACTGACTATTGATTAATGATTAGTCTATTTTTATGGAATTAATACTTGATATGGGTGTGTCCTGAAATTGAAATAACAACTAACTTCATTTTATTTCCATTTTTAATTATTTATAATTTTTGGTTCAATGATCATGATTGAATAAGTACCAATTAATTCTGATGGAATCACATATAATTTCCATGCCCACCTTTTAAATTTAAGGATTATATGGGTTACATTCTTCTCAGATCCACCTATTGTATAATGAATTGAAGGATCAACTAATGTGTGTTAGTAAGTTTAGATCTTATGGATTGCTGACCTGTTTTCGGTTTAAAATCCATGCTATAGGATTGCCTTCTTTGTCCGACAGGGTTTGCTGCCAATATGGCCTTGATGACAGCAATTGGAAGTATTGGTTCTCTCTTAGCTGGGAATAACATACCCTCTGATGATGAAAAGATTGCTATCTTTTCTGATGCATTAAACCATGCATCAATAATTGATGGTATTCGTCTTGCTGAGCGGCAAAAAGGTGTGAAAGTGTACATATATAGACATTGTGACATGTCCCACCTCAATACACTCTTGTAGGTTTTACCTTTTCATGAAATTTTCATATTATTCCCTTTGCCCTTTCTGGTACAATCTCTATATATTAACATTTTTGACTTCTATGAATTTTAGATCTCATTGCAGTATGAAGAGGAAAATTGTGGTAACTGACAGGTTAGTCATTCTACTACTAGCGAAATAGAACTAGAAAATTTGTTCAGAGGTTGGAATAAATCTTGTTATATGCATATATTTTCTCGCACGTAGCCTAAATAATGTTTGGGATGCGTAAATATTTTCAGCAGGGTAAACTAGTATTTATGGGGTAAGCATTAATAATTGCTTTATTGATATTAATCTCGCTCTATCTCTGTATTTTCTCCCTCTCCTTATGTCTCTCTTTCTCACGAACACATTTGTGATTTGAATGCTGTAATACTTGATAATCATAAGTCTTAACATCCTGAAAATTCCTATAAGTAACATTCTCCAATATATGTTTCAACTTTACGACCAATTTTATTAATCTTAATCGTTAAATTTGTGCTAGTGGAATACAATTAGCTACAGTATAGTTGACGCTTGACTGTTTCTTGTATATTTCTTGACATAAATGTGGGATTTGTATATCTCGTATCACCATCCCCTATAAATGTACTTGCATTCCTAGAGACAAGACAGTGCTTGACAAACATGTATTCTGTTTGGTACATTTGTTTTGAATTATTCTTCTGTGATGCTTCAATAAAATTATAAAAGTCAACTGTTTCATGAATAGAAAAATCAAAGCTTCCCCTAAATTATGCATCCATCACATGAAGTCACGGACTATTTACTTATAATTGATGGTTTTGATTTGGGGCAATGTTGTCACTGTTTTAACTGAAAGAAGAAAAAGGATGGCATATCGTGTCCCATGTTGCTTGTTCTATCGTTTTCTTTTTGAATTTTTTAATGGTATTCTTGGCGTGCTGCATATGATTGTTGACTCCTTAGGTGGCAACCTAATGGAGGTTTCAGTAGTTATTGTGATGCTTTTGCATGTTAATTTTGTTAAAATGGACGACATATCACAATATCTCTCTTTTAAAATATATATTACAGTGATGGTATGCATTATGGGTTCATCTGATTTATTGCAGCTTGTTTAGCATGGATGGGGACTTTGCACCAATGGTTGAGCTTGCAGAACTCCGCAAGAAGCATGGCTTTTTGTTAGTAATCGATGATGTAATATCTCTTAATATGTTTTAGCATATTTCTTCATGACAACTGTTATGTGTGTGGTTCTGATCCTCGGATTAAGGTTAACACCTAAGAAAGGCTTTAGATAATAATCATAAAATAGATATCCCATACGATTAATGTTCCTAGAAAGGAATTACTCATTCACTCGACCATATATTCTCTTCTTGATTGACTATTTATGTGATACAAGCTAAACATGTCTTGCATATCCAGGCTCATGGCACATTTGTTTGTGGCAAAAATGGGGGTGGTGTTGCTGAGCAATTCAACTGTGAGAAGGATGTGGACATATGCATTGGTACACTAAGTAAAGCTGTCGGCTGTCATGGAGGATTTATAGCATGCAGGTAATTGTCTGAGTGAACTTGGCTCTGGAATTAACAATAAGTGGGACTGATTCCATGTTTAACTTATGTTTTCTGCACTACATCGGCACAAAAAAAGCAATTATGTTTCGTGAACAATTCACCTATAAATTTTTCTATTCTATGAATTCTTATAGCAAAAGGTGGAAGTTATTAATACAGTCAAGAGGTCGTTCATTTATATTTTCAACAGCTACGCCGGTTCCAATTGCTGCTGCTGCTCATGGTGAGATCCAATGTTGTACTTGAATTGATACTTATATATGAAGGCTTTCCTAAACAACAAAACATTTGTTGTTAGTTCCTATTTCTAAATATATTTTTCTTGCCCCTATCCTTATGTATTGTTATATCCTTATTTTATATCGTCTATGTAGTCTTGTGATACATTTCTTATTTATCCCTCTCACTTCTAGTACAATCTTATAATTTAGTGGATAGTTCTATTTACCTGATTGTTGTGTTTACAATTGCGCAATTGTAGATCATTTAATTTTTACAGGGAAGAAGTTAGACCGCCTGAGTCCATATGAAGCAATCATTATAATTATTTTTTTGTTTCAAAAAGCCTAGTGCCATAACTGACACCCATTAAGTGTGAAGAAGAGGAGCACAACAAATTTGACCCTGTGCCCTAACACATTAAATGTCCTCATAACCTTTTATTATCGGAGCTACAATTAGGAGCCACATTATATATTTATTTATGCTTATTTGTAAATACCATCATTTTGTTAATACCATGGTTCAAATATTTGTTCAAAGATTTAAAATATATCATCATTTCTTTTTCAATGTTTGAGTCCCCCTCTTGTGAGAATCACTTGTTTGTTAAACATATTATACAATTTTGCAGCTGCTGTTAGAGTGGCAATACATGAGAATTGGCGTAGAGAGGCTGTTTGGAACAGGGTGAAAGACTTTCATTTGCTAACAGGAATTCCGGTTACAAGTCCCATTATATCCCTAATAGTTGGTAGTGAAGACAAAGCACTGCAAGCAAGCCGGTATGTTTCATTCCCTTACTTTCTTTCCCATCATTTTTGGTGCTCAATGAACTAAGTATCACATGAGTCCACGGCTTCAGAAGCTGATCATGCAGGCATTGTTTCACTAATCATTTTCAGTGTTTCTGGAACAGGCATTTATTACAAGCTGGCTTCCACGTGACTGCTATCAGACCGCCAACTGTGCCTCCTAACTCATGCAGGTTAGTACTTTATATTTTCCTAAATTACAATCTAAAAGTTAAAATATAACTTGTGTGAAAAGGCAAAATGAACGAGTCTTAATTAGTCTGATGTAAAACATAGACATAACAAAATTTAAGTACTTAATAATTTGTAACTCAGTCAAAATTTTCATTAGCAAGACACGGGTTGACACAACCTGTGATGACTCAGTCATCTTGATTACCCTAACCAGTACTCTAATTACTTTGTTCCTTAGTTTCAAGTTAAATTTTGCAAATTAAAATAACAACATCAACAACAACCAAGCCTTATCTCACTAAGTAAAGTCGGCTTTTGCAAATTAAAAGTTAGTAATTATATCACATCACGCATTACACAGTAGTACAATGTGCTAATGAAGTGATTAGTTTATATAAATATTATTATAGTTCGTTTTTTAGTTAAGGAACATGTCTCGTTCATTCATTCACTTGCTCGTGAATTTGCTGCTTAGTCACGTCGCAAGAAGCAGCTAAGGGGAAGATAGACTAATGTTATAATTTATTTATTTAAATAGTGATTAATATTAAAAAGTGTGTGCCCATGGTTTCCTACAATTAGTTTGGTCCAACCTGGTCTTGCCAAAACGTAAGCTTGGCCATGTCAGACCGACCGGCATAGTCAATTATGGTTCTTGGTTTTGGAAAGTTGAAATTCTTTATCTTTACCTTTATGTGACTATATATTTTTTCCATGGCTACATCTGTTATTTTTCTCTCTTCTCTGTTATTTAGGCTGCGAGTGGCCCTCAGTGCAGTCCATACAAGAGAAGACTTGGAAAACCTAGCTGCTGCACTCTCCCATTGCATCAATTTCCAAGACACCAGAATTTATGGCTCCAATGGTTATGCAAGATTATAGCTTTCCATTCTATAATCATAATTAATTGCATCAATGTGATTAACTATTCAGGAATACTACAATACATAAGTTGTAGCTTTATTAACCGTCTAAAGTGAGGACATTGCATTTGTAGTGTTATTCCATAATGGCAAGCTATTTTGTCAACATTTAGATCAATAATTTTGTTACATAAAATGATATTTACATGCTTTTAATTTTGATCAACTATAAGTTACTTTAATATTATCTTTTAGTCATGCATAGGCACACTTAGTGATTAGACTGTAAAGTAACACTAAATAAGTGTGTAGCAACTTTTCCATAAGCCTAAGAAAAATAGGCCATAATTTGTTTCAACTGTGCCTCATTTCCTTGTTTAAACTTGCTTAAACTTTCTTGTACAACTTTTTCTCCATGGTATACTGGAGATTCTTATTCTTAAACTGTCAATAATGGAGGAAAGTATGAGTGGATGGTGGAAGATGGAGAATGCTAAAAAATAACGAGTCCAAATGGAAAATGGTGTGATGGACGTGAAATATAATAGAGGAAGAAGATGAACAATGGTGGTTATGTATGGAATGAGTGTAGTTGCTGCTGCTACCCTTTCTGAAGAGTAAGAATCTTTTCCATTTCTCAAAAAAGATGAAGAGCTCGATTATTATAGTTTTTTTGTTTATAATTATTTAATTATATCAATGCTTTAAATGTGTGAGCATTTTATACACCGAAATCTTACTTTATGTGAAAAAAATTAAAATATGAACCTTATGGAACTTTATGTATATAATCCAATAATGTTGATTAGCGGAGATTATATACTATAGATATTTTTATATAAAAAATACATCAATGCATATTAACGATAAAAATATCACAATTAGTATTAAGTAAAAATTTGTAATTTTTGTAAATTTATACTATTATATATTCAAAAAATTGTAAGTAACTCAACATTTATAAATATATTTCCTTTTTAATTACATGGCTTTATAATTTTAATTTTCAACACTATAAACATGTATTTTGTTATGTATGTGTGTAGAAGGTGAATTTAATTAGATTTTGTCTCATGTGAGAGAGGATTCAACTTATTTTTATGCATATACAAAATAGTCATTTTAATTACTAAAAATATTTTGACATTATAGTCCTTCACATATTAACTTTTATATATATTTATATACCAAAGGTGAAATTGCTGCATGTAAGACTAAATTTTTTAGTCTTACCAAAGATATAATAATATTCACTCAATCGCAAGTATTTCAATAGTACTCATAATAGATAAATATCATCATTTATGACTTCTGAAATTATTCAACTTAATATGATCAAAATAGTATAGCTACAAAATTTATTAATCTAAAATAATTAAGTTCATTCAAAAGCAGCAGATGCAGGGGGTGGAGGGTCCACAATAAATTTATCAAGAAGTTGATCAATAGATGTATAATTATATTCAGGATATAGTTGTGAAGCTTCAAGGTCATCTTCCCCTAGATCAAAGTTCACAAGATCCCCTTTAACAAATATGCTATGGACTATAGAAATTGGTATATCTTCTGGAGGAGGTAAAGCTGCAATATTATAATGGACACACTTTAACAATGGTCAATCTTGATAGATATTTAATTATAATAACCTCAATCATATTTTAAACTTTTAGTTTTACTATTGGAATACTATAAAACTAAATATAGTGATTTAATTTTTGACATATATTAAAACTAAGAATTTATTATTAAATAACAATACCTATACTCCCTCCGGAGTGATTTATAAAAATTAGCTAGCTTACATATTTTGGAATAAAAATATAAGTACCAGTTAACATTTTTAGTTAGTTTATCTAATTATACTATCTCAAAAATCTCTCATTTAATTTGTGTTGTTAATTATTGAACCAATTAATTCATTACTATCTTCATGCAGACTTGAGGCTAAAACCACTAAAATAACCGCTTTAGATCTCTATAAAAAAATAAAATTTGTACTTTATTCAAAAACTTTAATTTTTTACTTAATAAAAAGACCTCAAATTTCAATATTTTTAAAATTAAAACATATAAATCTAAATACAATATTGTCTCAACAATATTAAATCAAGAAAAAGAAATATTACATGATATCAATTATATTAATTTAGTGATATCATGTTAAAATTTAGAAAATTCGCTTTAAACATTCAATTGTGTTGGGTCAGTTATGTCTTAAAGGGTAATTTAGGTGATGAAAATATTTTTTTAAATAATTATTTAACGAATTATATTGTTAATATGTTTGATTTAATGAATGTTTACTTATAAATCATTTTATAAGGATGCACTTAACACAAATTACGATTTAATAAAATGATGGGTTTTTATAGAAGTTCTTGAATTATCACTATAATTTTAAACTAAAGCTCATTGGTTTATAATGAGAAATGAGAGTGTAATATGTCTTATATTTATACACACCAATAGTCAAAATTTCATATAAAGTTAGAAAATGAATAAAACAAATTAAGCAAGTCTTACTTTGTGATAATTTGACAATCTTCTCCTCTGAAATAAAAGTTTTGTGAAAATTTTGACCACATTTTTGCTCCCATTGAAATATCAACTCATTTTGTGTTATGATATTCTTTGAAGGTCGATACACAACAATGCGATTGTGAGTTCTTGGATCATTTGCCACTTTAATTGTGTACATAGCAACGTCTTCTTCATAATTTAGTATAGCTAACAAATATAAATATTGCATGAGATTGTTAATATTTCTATCTAATTTGTTTAGAAGCAACAAGATTATAGAGGAAAATGATGCTTCAAATGGGTGGATTAATTTGATATATTGTTTAGATAAAAAAATAGATAAAATAGAAAATAAAGTTCTCTTTTATCTCCAAATCTATAATGAGTTATGCTAGAGAAGTCTCCAAAGAGTTTAGTGATGAATAACTATTGTAGTTTGTCTAAGGTTTAGTGTAAGAAAAAAAAAATAGTCTAAATATTTTATATTTTTTAAAAGCAAATATTAGTCAAATTCTAGAAATGATAGGGTCAAGGTAATATTGTATTTAAGTTTAAAATAATGAAATTTTATTTTTCTTAATGAGGATATAATCCAAAAATTGTTTTAATAAATTAATATAATTTTGTGTATAACATTTTTTTTTTTATTTTTCATCTATTTTCTTTATATTATACTACGAGAAATAGTAACAATATACTCTTTAATACACGTTTTTAATATATTATTTTTTATTAGTTGAAATTTGTATAAAAACCACCATATTTATGTGGACTCCGCATAATATAATAGATCTCATATAAAATTCAACCAATAAAAAAAATTGTTAAAAAATATATTTTGTTAGCATTATTTTCCTATGCTCTCTTTTTCAATTTATATAGTTTACTCCATGTCTATCAAAATGATCATTTCATAAAAACAAATATGAAATTTTAAACTAAATCGATTTTAATGAAAATCATTCAAAACTTCATTCTATAAAAAAAAAAAAAAACCATTTTTCCGTAGCTCATGTAAATAAATATGTACCTTTGGTTTGACCGTTGCCATAGATTGCAATATCTTTGTTTCTCTCATTTGGATGAAGCAAGAAATTGACAAAGTATGCACCAAAACAATTTGCAGAGACAAAAGTATAAGGAATTTTAGCTGCTTCGATTTCTCTTCTAATTTTTCTTTTCTTATCAAGAAAAGCTTGAAAAGGAGGAAGAGGGTGTACTCTATCTTCTTCTACACCAAAATCTGATGGAAGAAATCTCTGCAAATAATATATATATATATATATATATATATATATATATATCATTTCTAAATGAAAAAGTAGTATACATTTCAAGAACTTTTGTTTTATATACATATATATATATTAAAAAAATAAAGACCTTGTTCAGTCAAAAAATGAAAGGATTCTTTTAATTTTACTTTTTTATTTTTTTATCATGATAGACAATTAAATTAAAGATCGTAAATGTTAAAATATTTGTGGTATACATTAAAATATATTAGATTGACAATTAAAAATTAATTAATTTTCTTTTTTTATGTTTTAATCTATATTCAATCTTATTATATATATAT
>JBBPBT010000240.1:2634138-2669781 GCA_037974875.1 Cicer bijugum | reverse complement strand
AAAAAAAAAATCACATTTATAAAAAATAATTTATATTCATATTTAATAGGGTAAATACCATCTGTAGTCCCTTAACTTAATTTCAGTTAACGTTTTAGTCCTTTATCTTTTTTTTTCTTCCTAATTTAGTCCTTTATTTTAATTTTAAGTGACAATTTAATCTTTTATGTATTAAAATGTTAACAATGTTATTTTAAGTAACAATTCAATCTTTTATGTATTTATCCCTATTATTTAAGATTTATACATTTTTAGTCCCTTGGTTAATTTGGTCTTTTAAAAATATGTTTGTGATGAGGTAGAATAATTTTTTTTGACTATTTATGTTATTAATAAATAAGAAAAGAAAGAAAGAAGAAAAACAGGGGAAAAAATCTCAAAGATTATTGCTTCTATCATCACTCTCTTTGTTGTTTCATCAAATATTTGTGGGATAACAATTGCTGCAAAAATAAAATAAATAAATACATAACACTAATGTAACAACAAATCTATAATAGCAATTTTATCTGAATTTTTCAAGGTTGGTTCATGAAGTAACGTTCGAGAGGCCGTGGACGCTAAGACAAATTGCTACAAGTTTAACAAAGTTAATATTTGAAGTTATAATAAAATTAAATGTATAAAAAAATTAATATATAAGTTAAAGTTGAAAAGTTTTATATGAGTTTTTGAGAGATTACTATTGACGCAAAAAATAAATTAGTTACCTTAAAATAATGTGGCATAGTGAACTTCGATGATAAATTCAAATTGAACTCACTATTAGATGTGCTCTAATATATTTTATCTTCTACCACCATTACTTTTTCCCATGGTGTTAGGTAAGTACTTTTACAATATGGTCCTTACCTTTTCTTAGATAAATGATAATTAGTTTTCTAGTTTATTCGCTAGGTTGTTAAAGTTCTCAAATTAGTTGAGTCATTCTCGAGTTAGTTGGGTCTTCTTGGATGTAATCTCTCTTAAGAACTCTTATCATTTTAACTTTAATTATCTTTTCAACTTAGAATGAACAAAGTTTAGTGAGGTATTATTCTAAAAACCTCTTTTTTTTTTTTTTTTCTTTAATTCAATATGGTATCAGAGTTTTTGAAGTCTATCTTGCTCTAGTTTCCCTTTCCTTTCTTCATCGATCTCTTCTCCAATAGTGGAGAACCTTTTTTTCGGACTTTACAACTAATATCTCAAACTCTTATTATCTCTTGGTTGCAATGTTCAATCTCTGAAGGTATTGCACAATCAATTCTTCGAATCGATAATGCTCACACTATTTGGAAGAACCTTAAAAATCGTGTTTCACGCAATTAACATCAATTCTTCAATCTCAATATTTCTTATATTCAAGATGACTTGACTTTGCTACAACAAGGTAACCTTGACATTTCCAATTATTTAACGCAATTAACATCTTTATGGAAGCATAGTGATTCTTTTCGGCCAACTAGGGATTGTGTTTGTGCAATTCAATGTACTTGAGGTGTTGCCATAGATTCTAGGAAATATTGTTGAGAAATAAAGATATGCATTTTAAAACCATTCTCAAGAGCGAAAATTATCCATTGTCACACATCACACATTATGTTGTCTTCTTCATCATCTGTTCAGCTTAAAGCTTTTTATGACAGTGATTGGGCCAACTGCCCTAATATTAGGCACTTTATAAACGGGTTTTTGCATCTTTTTGGGTGATTCTCTCATTTCATGGAAGTCCAAAAAGCAATCAACAATTTCTAAATCTTCTTATGAGGTTGAATATAGAGCCATGGCGTCAATAGTGTACGAAATTCAATGGCTCACTTACCTCCTTAATGACTTCAATTTGCCAACTATTAAATCAACCCTGTTATACTGCAATAGCTAGTCTGCAAGGCATATCACGTCTAGTTCTTCATTCCACGAACATAATAAATATGTTGATTTGGACTATCATATCGTCCTAGAAAAATGGCAACAAGGACTCTTTCATCTTCTCCTTATTTCTACTCATCTTTAGGTGGCATATATTTTTTCAAAGACATTGAATCCTTCACCTTTTCATAATCTTATTTTCAAGTTGGGCTTAAATACTATATGTGTCCCAACTTGAGGGGATATTAGTTATATTTGTACTTAATCAAAGTTGGTTAGTTAGACTCTTAACTATTTCCTAATTATTCTGTTACGAGGTTAAGTTTGTTAGCTAAACTTGTTATTTCCTCTTCTATAAAAATTAAAAAATCTCTATTGTATATTATTCATTAACTTTTTCACGATAATAACAATTGATGAACTATATTCAACATATTTTCTTTTCAATTACCACAAGATAATATCTTATCTCATTCTTTCAATGTATGAGATATTATTCAGTAAATATTTTTCATCTTGTTTCCTTATACTACAAAAATGTGAGAATATATATTGTTGTTCACATATTAGCTTATATACTAAAAACAACTGAAAGGTGGAATAAAAGTAGTAATAACAAAAATAATTCTAGTATTTCAATTCTGTCCAATTAATTAAAAATAATTAAAAAATAATAATATGGTTCATAAATATTTTACATTTATTATTATTTTTATTAAATAAAAAATAGCCATTTTATAAATGGTCCAAATTTTGAGTATATAGTTATATGAATTTCTATTGCATTATATTTAACCAAATAATAATAATAATAGTAACAAAAAGTATCATCTGCACTCTTCCTGCAAGACCATTTTCACGCCCATTTTTATCTAAAAAAATCTGGAACCATCTTATGAACACATTGCTAAAAAACAATTACAAAACCAGAACGAAATTTTATCTCATAAACACATTGCTTCAAAACAATAAAAATCCAAAACTTAATTTTATCTTGTGAACACAAAGATTTACTTCTTTGTCTATAAATTGAGACAGAAAATCATTCAGAGGAAGGAGGTTTTGGGGTAAGGATTAAATACTATTTATCATAAAAAGACAAACATTGTAATAGGAAAGTTTTATTTTTACGAAGAAAAAATCAGAAGATAGAAAATCATTTAAGAGAAAATAAGAGGAAAAAATAGAAAACGAGAAACAGAGCTATCACCGTAATTTCAACGGTAACTGCCGAATACCACCGTGAGCCGTTACACCACCGTTGTCTTCTCCTTCTCCTTCTCCTTTGTTGTTCTACATCTAACTTTTGGTATGGTCTCTATCACTTTAACATTTTATTGTTTCCGGTTGACATATTTTATTTATATGATACCTTGTATTTGATTTATATCATGCTCAAGAATTATAATTATTATTTGTTTGTTAAAATTGTTGGGGTTGATTGCAAGTCCCATATCCTTTAGTGTGGGAGAATATGGAGAAGGCCAATGATATATATTGGGTTTTGGTCCTTTGTTTTCAAATGCACCAGCACTTTAAGCTTGTATCTGACTTAGTTTAAATATTTGCTTTGTAAGAGTGTGGTTGTATTGGGGTGTTGGGTGTGGGTGAGAGAAGTCTATGTGTTGTAACAATTTTCACATAGTGTTAATTCTCTGAGAGAAGTCTATGTGTTGTAACAATTTTCACATAGTGTTAATTCTCTGGTTGCCGGTTTAGGCAGCGGCCGTGGTTTTTTCTCCGGTTTTGGAGTTTCCACGTTATATTCTTGTGTTGTGATTGTATCTTGATTTTTTTGAACTTCTGCTGCTATTTTTCCCAACAAAAATGATACATTGAAATATATATTGTAAAGATAGTGCATGTAGCATAACATAGCATAGAGGTTAAATTATCAATGTTGGTTACCTTCAGTCTTTGAGCGTGCAAGCTGTAACAATAGTGTCCTTTTGCATGCTGTAACAATAGTGTCCTTTTGCAAGCTGTTTCTTGTACTTTTTTATTTAACTTTACTATAACAACAACTAGCATTCTCTTTTCATTTAGGTTAGGTGTTCTTTTTTTTTTTCAGAATTTTGGCCGTTTGTTAAGTTTTTTTCTAAAGCTTTTTATAAAAATAATACTGCCAAAAGTAAAGTCATATACAATATTATTTTTAAGTTATGTGTGAACATAGTTGTTATATAATAATAATTATAAAACACATTTTATTTTTAATAAATTAATAATTATACAAAATTATTTTAAAATAAGTAATTAAATGTAACATTTTTTTAATTTTTGAACAATTATAATACAAATTGTACAACTTGAAGATTTTAAAGTTCATTTTTATAACTAAAATAATAAGACTATTCTTAAAAAGGTTAATTAGACGTGACATATTTTTTAATCCTTGAGTTTTCTAAGTACAAGTTGAACAACTTGATAGTCTGAAAACTCGTATGTTTTTTAGAATAATTATTTAAATCAAACAAACTCATTTTATTTCGTCTAAACATTTTTTTTTTCTTTTCAACAACAAAATAATATTTCTTTGAAAAAAGACAAATAACACATCTGTATTTTTTATCCATGAACTATGTAGCTTTGATTTCTCCATAGCACTAGGAGATACGTAGGAGCAAGATCACACTTTTGTTAATCACAATAATAAAAACTTTATTTTTCCTTTCTTTTTAAACACACTTTTATCTCAAAAAAAATCACATTTATAAAAAATAATTTATATTCATATTTAATAGGGTAAATACCATATGTAGTCCCTTAACTTAATTTCAGTTAACGTTTTAGTCCTTTATCTTTTTTTTCTTCCTAATTTAGTCCTTTATTTTAATTTTAAGTGACAATTTAATCTTTTATGTATTAAAATGTTAACAATGTTATCCTTTTTTTTTTACAAAAATTCATCAAAATCTTCAAACAAAACTCATAAATTTAGCTATATTCTTTAATATAAAATATACTTGATCAAATTTGTAGCTCAAATCTTCTAATAAACTCATATTTGTCATTTTTAATTTTATGTTGTTAGAGATGAAAATATGAGTTTATTTAAAGATTTAAGTTATGAATTTGATGAAATTGCATTATATTGAGGATAATAATTAATTTTATGGGTTTTGTTTGAAATTTTTGATGAACTTTTTGAAATTTTGCAAAAAATAAGGATAACATTGTTGACATTTGAAACATAAAAGATCAAATTGTCACATAAAATTAAAATAAAAGACCAAATCGAAAAAAAGAAGATAAAGGACTAAAATGTTAACTGAAATTAAGTTAACTGACTACATGTGATATTTAACCTATTTAATAATTAAGAGAAAATAAATATATTTAAGTTGATATATATAATTTTGCACAATTAACTATAGGTAATCGTATTTTAACATGTGTCATAGGGTGCTAATATCTTCCCTACACATAATCGACTTCCGAACTCAAAATCTAGTTTCAAAGACCATTTTTTTTAACTTTAAGTGTTTCCCAATATTTTCCCTATTTTTAAAATAAAAACTTGGGTGGTGACTCAACCGAATTCAAGGATAACTCGAAATTTTAGGCCGCGACAGCTGGCGACTCTAATGGGGAGCCTTAGAGAGTCAAGCCTAATATAATTAATTGTGTATACATTTTAACTTTTTATATATTTGTTTGATTTTCATTTTCTTTTACTTATGTATTTACTATTTTTTAATAAATATTATTTGTCATTATAATATTCTTTTTAGCTAGTAGACTATTTATTATTATTATTATTATTATTATTATTATTATTATTATTATCATTATTATTATTGTTTTTATTTTTATTTTGTGTATATGTATATATGTTTTATTAGCATTATGGAGCTATTGAATTATGCTTATTCCACACCCTATATTTTTACTAAGACACACACTTATCAATAAAACTTTATACCCGAATTTAAACAAAACTTAAGCTTAGTTTCAAGGTTGCGTAGTGGTAGTCTTCTGGATGTATATCATGTTTGGTTAGCATGAAGATCTCATCTAAAATTTGATTTGTTGAGATTATTCTCACTCCAAATAGTCTACCTATTGTTGTTGACAATATTCCAAAATAAGATTATTGTCTCTAGGAACCGTGTTTAGAATCATAGAACCACCTTTGTGAGAGTTTTAGTACATAAACCAATAGATCATTTCATCGTAAGAATATCCATATACACCAAAAATACCTCATACATTCATAATTATATATATATATATATATAAATGTATATATGTATATTCACAATAGTTTTCATTCATATCTCATGACATCTTTTTTTCTTTTTCTAAGGGAAAATAAAACATAATGATATTTTGTATAAATTTTTAGGATTTTTGGGGAATCATACAAACCTTAAGCACGTGTTGAGTTAAGTGGATAATGAGATCGGAAAAAAGAAAAACGCTACTTTTAAAATTCAAGCAACCTGATTTAAAAAATTTAAGGTACATCAACAATCAAATGAAAACCATACAAAGTGATAGTTTCTTTAATAAATATGGGAAGATCTTAAATCTCTTGGCTGTAAATCTGCAAACATGGGCCCTCGCGGCATTGACTTAGTATTACGACCCTATTTTAAGATGTTTCACGTTTTAAGACTTTCAGTTGGTCCCGACATTAGAAGAATTCAAACGAATATTAGGTTACTCCTTAGAAAAACGAAATCCTTATCGATAAACATACCTTATTGGATTTTAACAAAAATAAACCAAATCAAATTCCCGCGGTTTTCGCTGATATATACTACTCTCTACATATGCGACACGAGAAGAATGGGGAAATAATTTTGTGTTGCGTTCTAGTGTTGAATACTTGGTTTGTGTCTCACATGTTCAAGAAAGGGTATCATGTTGGAGTTAAGAGTAATCGTGAATGGGCTTAGAGTATAGCTAGCCTTACTGGGGACCCAATTTCATGGTACCATAGAGAACAAGGGGTGGAATAAGTAATATGCCGATGCAGATATTTTCCAAATGGACCTCTCATCGGAACGAAAGGATGCATTAATTACAATCCAATGGTAGCTTTGGGGCAACTTGGCTATCCTTTTGTTTTGCACAATATGGGTATAGTAGACCCACCAATGTTGCGAAGGATAAGACAATCTTGGGAGATGTTCATTAGAAAAGGAAGAGTACTCAAATGTAGAAGTTGCAGCATAAAAGAACCCTATCAATAATGGATAAAGAAAAGAGTCAAAGAAATATAAAAAAGGAGTTTGAAGATTTAAAGAAACAACTTAAAGAGATGGTAGATGAGTACGAGAGTAAAGTAAAAAATGAGACACAACACAACGAAGAAATTAAAGAATTACTCTCAAAACATCAAGATGCACTAAGAACAAAAATGGAGACTTCTAATGAGTTGAAGAATTACATTAATTATCATGAAAAGATCTATAATGACTTAAAGGATGAAACTATATATTGGGAGGATTGTTTTGTGATGTTGCTTGGACAATTAAAGAATCAAGAGATTTATAAAGGGTTGAAAGATAAAGGCAAACATTGGAAAAATTGCTTTTCAAAATTGGCAATGCTAGCTAATCAAGCAATCATAAAAATTCCAAAACATGTAAAACAAATTGATGCAGTAATGCATCCGATCAACACTTCAGACAAAGTTTACAAGTTCGTTGAGTATTGCAAACATTTGGTAGAAGAATTGGAGGAGAAGATTGGTTGTCCTATTGAAAAGAAAAAACAGAAAATATCAACACAGCTGTTTCCCCGACTCCCTTATCGCACTCGCGCAAACTCTAAGATCATGGATGAACTTGAGAAAAACCAAGAAGTGATGATAGCAGATGTTAGCCAATTGAAGGATAAGGTTGATCGAATCCTAGATGCTATACATACTTTAGCAATAAAGAAGAATACAAATGGGGATCCTCCAACTGCAAATGAAGAACACAAAAATACTCCTTCTCACCCACCAGGATTTACCTCGACTACCCAACAATTTCGTACGATAACTGTAATATCTCAATTTTGTATGATCAAATAAAGATAATTTAAATAATAAAATATGTTTATATAGTAAAAATTGTAATAGTTTCATTGCATTTATTACTAAAAATACAAAAAAAAAAACAAAATAATAAAACAAATAAAAAATAAGAAAATGTTATAAAAATGTTGATTGTACTATTTTCCTTTCTTTGTCTTTCCTCTCCCTATTTCTCTACTTCCGCGTGTGCAGTGCCATTCGTGTTTCCTGCTTCCTCCTTTCCTTTCCCCACATCCATCTATTCGTTCATTTATTTTTATTTTTATTTAGTCTAAAATGGTAATAATTTTACCATTTGAGTACTCAATCAAAAAGACTAACCCCTCTTTTCCTTAAGTGTATGAGTTTGCTTGATCATGTTGCAAAAGCAGTGTAAGATTCAAAACATAAGTTTATACAATGAACACAATCGTTCATTGTTTTTGTCTATATATTGAAGAAAAAAAATTCAATCAGAGAAGAGGAAGGGAAAAAGAAATCACAAGATAAAATTGGGATTTTCCTTTCTTTCTGTTTCTTGTTTCTAAAAAATAATAAAAATAGAGTAGTACCAGAGAAGAAGAAGGTTCTGCCATCATATTTCTTCCCATCAACCTATAACCTTAACCTTAGACATACTCAATCACTAACATCAACCGACAACCGACGAGAATCGGGACACCAGCACGCGCCGAAAAAGGTATTTTCTCATTCATTAGGTTTACTATTGTATATTATTAAAAAGTGAAATTTTTGTTTTGTTACGTATGAATGGAGTTTTGGTTGAGATTTTTGATGTGTGGTTAGTGATTAGTTTTGGTTGAGATTTTTGTCTTGTGCATTTTGAATCTGATTTGTTTATCCTGCTAGGCTGGCACGTTATAAGGTTCCCTATTTTTATGGTATATATTTATTTTATTTAATTATAATAATTCTATTTTAATGATGAACATAATTAAATGGCGATAAATATCATATATTTTACGTTATAGTAACTTTTTTGTTTTTGTTTGTGCTATTTAATTTTAAAATGAATTTTATTTCTTCATTTATTAAATTACAAAAAAATAGTTTAAAAGAGGGTTACATTTATAATTAGTATTAAAAAGTTATTTTTTTTCCTATTTAATAGATTAAGTTACAAGTCTATATATTTTTCTTTTCGCTATTTTATTTTTGTGGTTATTACTAATTTTATTTCGAAAAAGCATTTAAACTTATTTAATAATTATTATCAATTTTTTTTTATAAAAAAAATATAAAATTAAAATTGAAAACAAACAAATATTTCATTAAACATTAACTAGATGAGACATCTTTTCAATCTTTGAGTTATTAGAACACAAATTGTGACAAGTTGGTGGTTCTAAATCTCATCTTCACAAATAAATTAATAAATTAAAAATTATAAAAAAATTAATAATTAAAAATTATTAAAAGTTAACTAAAAATAACATCTTTTAATCCCAGAGTTACATAATACAAATTATATATTTTGATAGCTCTAAAAATTATTTTTATAAATAAATAGATTTAAAATCAACTTTTTTAAAATTTAATTAATTATATGTGTTTTCTTTTTTCTTTATTTTTATTTTTATGTTGGAGTTGTTAAGACACAAATTAAACTAATTGTTGGTTTTGAAACTCAATTTAAAAATGAAAATAAAATAAAATATTCTTAAGAGGATAAAATTAGGTGTGACATCTTTTTACTCCTTGAATTTTGAGACACGAGTTGTACAATTCGATCGTCTTAAAATTCATATTTTAAAATAATTATTCAAATCAAACAAGTTATTTTTTTTTTATATCCGTCAAAATTAACTTTTTTTTTAAATAACAAAATACAATTTATTTAAAAGCAATCAACACATCTACATTTTCTACCAAGAACCATGTAGTTTTGATTTCTCCATCGCACTTGGAGATACGTAGGAGTAAGATCACACTCTTGTCAAACACAATAATAAAAGACTTTTTCTTACTCTTTTCTAACATGCTTTTATCTCAAAAAAAAAAAAATCATATTTATAAAAATTAATTTTATATCCATATTTAATAATAAAGAGAAATAAATATATTTAAGTTGATATAATTTTGCACAATTAATTATAAGTAACCATTTTTAGCGGATGTCATAGGGTGCTAATACCTTTCCTACACATAATCGACTCTCGAATGTAAGAAATATGCCTCCTTGATATTGATTTTGATATAACTTCCAAACATACAATGTATATGCATTATTTGATAAATCTAATTGTGTAAGTTGAGATACATTTCAGGAAATCAATCAAACAAAGATTAATCATATCAAAAGGCTTGAAGATTATGTGAAAAAGAATCAAACACTTGGGCAAATCTTGGATCTCAAGCAATCAAGCAAAGATTGATGATAGTATACAAAGCTTGAAGATTATATGCAATTTTGTTGAGTGGTCATAGTATTTAATAGGTAGATTCATCATTATGGTTTCATATCTAAGTATTTGCCAATTTAAAAATGAAATCATAAAATAAGTAAGTAAATCAATCAACTGGTAAATCGATTGATAAATCAACTGGGTAATCGATTGTCTAATTCACATAACAAATTTTTACTGAGTTAATCGATTGGGAAATCGATTACTTAAATGTTTCTAATCAGGTATGTGTTATGTGATTAAAGAAATCAATTGGACAATCGATTTGCAAATCAATTGGGTAATCGATTGTTTAACTCACAAAACAAAGCTTATACTGAGTCAATCGATTGGCAAACCGATTACTAAAATGTTTTTAATCAGGTATGTGTTCTGTGATTAAAGAAATCGATTGGACAATCGATTTGATATATTTTTCTTAAGTTACGGATTTTGCACTAATCGATTAGTTAATCAATTGTATGAATGAAGTAGTTCATCATATATCAGAAACATATTGCATAATCGATTGGCACATCGATTTGAACTAAATATCTGAGTTACTGGGACAAGTCAAGTCGATTGGCAAATCAATTGGACTAAATATCTGAGCTACTGGGACAAGTCAAGTCGATTGGAATAAATGTCTGAGTTACAGGAAGAATTTAGCCCATTGCCAAATCGATTATGTCAATAAAGGTGAGTCGACTGAGTAATCGATTGTTTTGATCTCGTTGTTTGAACAAAACAAGTATAATCGATTAGTCAATGGATTCTGATATAAACTGAGTATCAGTTTCTGATATATGCATTAAAAGAATCAATTAGGAAATCGATTAGTTCATATATTTTCAAGATTCAAGAAAAACAAGAAACGCGATAATCGATTAGGCAATCGATTACGCTGGTAATACACATTAATAAAATCGATTTGACTGAGGTTTTTCTGAAACTATATAAACTTTATCAATCACAATTTTCGTAACAGTTAATACATTTTGAAAGAACTTAAAGTTTTCATTGGCTACTCGAAAATTACACTTTGAGAGAAACTGTTACAACTCACAAATATCAAGTGGCAAAATACTTAGAGTGTGAGATTTGTGTGATCTTAATAAAGTGTTCTTAGTTCTTAGTTCTTTTTGTAAGAAACAATCTTTGTAAAAGAAAGTGTGTAGAAATCCAGTATTGTAAAACTAGTGGTCATCTTTTAGGATGCTTGTGTTCAGGAGATCGCAATCTAATCTTGCTAGGGCTTGGCGATTAACTCTTAATGATAGATTGGTTGGTGTTGTAGATTGATGTTGAGTTAGATGTATAGGCATTGAAGTGCTGGAAAGTTTGTAAACATACTCAAATCATTTTTAGTAAAGGCTGAAATCTATGAGTGATTTCAGGACTGGATGTAGACTATCGAATCGATAGTCAAACCAGTATAAAAATCCCTGATGCACACTTCTCTATCTCTATACTCTTTATCTTGATGATGCATGTGTTCTTGAATATCTGTTTAAATAAGTTTTGAATCTGTACTCTTATCTTGATAATACATGTGTCTTTGAATCTTTGTCTTGATTAGTTTTTGAATCTATCACTGTTAAATTGGAATTAATATTAAACAAGTTGGTTTTAATATTAAGTTCATCACTTAGAAAGAAATAGGATAATTTGGTTAATAATCTTGTGTATAACTTTCTAAAGATAAATGCCATTACACCAACACTGAACTCAAAATTTGGTTTCAAAGACCATTTTTATTTTTTATTTGTTTATTTTTAGGAGTTTTCTAATATTTTCCCTATTTTAAAATAAATTTTGATGGTGACTCCCTTGAATTTGAGAAAAAACTTGAAATTTGCTGCCACGACAGCTCACGACTCCGCTGGGGAAATTTAGAGAGCCAAGCCTAACAAATTAATTGTGCATAATTTTTTTAACTTTTTCTATATTTGTTTGTTTTTCATTTTCATTTGCTTTATGTGTTTATTATTTCTTAATAATATTGTTTTAAGCTAGTAGACCATTTTTATCTTATTTTATTTATTTATTTATTTATTTATATGTATATATGTATATATGTTTTGTTAGTATTATGGATTTATTGAATTATGCTTATTCAACACCTACATTTTTATTAAGACACACACTTATGAGTCGAACCTTATACATACCTGAGTTTGAACATAACTTAAGTTTAGATTCGAGATTGCGTAATGGTAGCCTTCTGGATGTACATCCTGTTTTGTTAGCGTGAAGATCTCACCTAGAGTTTGATCCTGTTGAGGTTATTGTTACTCCAAATAGTTTACCTATTGTTGTTGACGATATTCCAAAATAGGATTATTGGCTCTAGGAGCCGTGTCTAGAACCATAGAGCCTCCCTTGTGAGAATTTAACTACATAAGCCAATATACCATTTTATTGTAAGAATATCCATAAAAACCAAAAAATTATCTCATATATTCAAGACTTTATATATATATATATATATATATATATTAGTTTCATTCATATCTCATGACATTTTTTTCTCTCTTTCTAAGTAAAATATAAAACATAATAACATTTTGCATAAATTTTCAAGATTTTTGTAACGCCCCAATATTTTCATATATATATATATATATATATATATGAAAATATATGTGTGTTTTAGTAATTTTCGTAATTTATTATTTAATTAATAATTTATTCTATATGTAAAGAAAATAAATTAAAAGTTACCATCTCTATTTTACATGAATAATTATAACTTTTATTTTTATTTAATTGTTTTGGCGTGACAATTATATGAGGATGATTTATGATGTGATTATTTTCTAAATGGACTATTGTGCATTTTTATTTGATCAGTTTTGATAATCATGAAATTGATGTCTTAGATATATTTGCTTTTATTTTGTTATGTGTGAGTGGTATAAAATATTAGTTGAATTATTTAATTAAATTAGAATTTATAAAGTTATACTATTTGTTAGTTTTATTTACGACCAAATAAGTATTTATTTTAGAGTTAGTAAAACTCAACCTTTATATATAAGTGTTTCGAAAATATTTTTGGTCCATCCAAAAAAATTAGTGACTTGATTCATTGTTTTACTCTCCTTTTATGACAAGATTTTATGACAATTTATTGTATTTTCTTGGCATAATGTGCGTTACTCATTTTAACACCTTTAATTTATTTTTAAAGGAATATTGTAAATTTAATTATAAATTTCTTTTTGGTGCAATTAAGAGATGACTAGTCTCCTTTTTGTATCTCGGATTCATCTCTTTTAAATTAAAATTTTATTTTAATTGTCTACAAAAATAATTTTATGTTATTTTTGGTTTCGTAACTATTAGATAAAAAAATTAAAAGAGTGAGGTGACACCCTTTTAATTTATTTATTTAATTAAAATAAATGGTGTGACACCTTGCAATATTTGGTTAACTTTATTAGTTAATCCTAATTAACTCATACACATAAATACACATGATTTCAATTGACTTTGTAACAACCTAATAAAATTAAATAAATAGTAATTATTGGTAGCATAGTTTTGGAATTAAGTACACTTCAATTTTAGACCAGAAATCAATCGTAATATTGCAACGTAAATAGCTACATTCCCATTAGGCATCTTGCTGTCACACCTATTTGTCATTCCTACACTCCTAAAATAATTTTCTAAGTCATAAATCTCAATATCTATCGGTGTTGAATTCATCATTGCCTCATGAGCTATTTCTCGTGCAAATTTAGAGATGTTATGAAAGAAAGCGCCTAAGGTAAGGGCTTTTCCCCATGCAGAGTTATACTAGATATTAAATTAGCGATTCTAAGATATTGATATGATGTCTGGATGTCTTAAAAGAAAAAGGTTGATTTTTATTTTCGTCGTAAAGAAATTAATTATAATTCTTTGATTGTTTTATTTTTATTTTTATATACCTCTATCTTGATTAAATTAATTATAGAGTATTATTTTTATTATTATGCCTTGATAAATATGTTTGTAGTGAAAATGTTTAGTGTTTTACGTGTTTTAGAGTATTTAATTATGAAGTTATAATTTTTATAATGATGTAATTAGTAATATGTTTATTATGATGTATTTGATTTTATTTGTTGACCTTTGAGTATTTTAAATTTAAAACTTGGCTTTTATGAACAATATATGTGTCTTGAGGAAGTTGATGAGAATTTTATATTTCTTTAAATTTAATAATATGAGAAATTGATTATTGAATGCAGTAATGAATAGTCCATTTTTAGAATGCTGAAAACTTTATAATGAAAGAAACGAAATTTATGTTGCTATTGTATTCTTGATGGTATGAGTTTTAATGACTATCAATAACATATAGTCAATAACATATAGTGAAAGAAAAACTTTACTTTTATAGTTCAAGCAACCTGATTTGAAAAGTTTAAGAGACATCAACAATTAAATGAAGACTATACAACGTGATAGTTTCTTTCATAAATACGGGAATATGCTAAATCTCTTGGCAAAGAATGTGCAAACAGGGGCCCTCACAACATTGGCTCAGTATTACAATCCTCTCTTAAGGTGTTTCACCTTTCAAGATTTTCAGTTGGCCCCGGCATTGGAGGAATTTGAACGAATATTGGGTTACTCCCTAGAGAGAGGAAATCCTTATCGATATAATAGACAACCACCGAAGTTGGACACAATTGATGAAGTGTTGAAGATCAACATAAGAGAGTTGGCAAGTACAAAAGAGGAAAAAAGGGCTATTCATGGGTTTTCCAGAAAATATCTAGAGCAAAAGTGCCAAGATTTAGCCGTTAAAAAAGAATGGAGTACTTTTATAGATGTTTTGGCTCTCATTATCTATGGTATTGTTTTATTCCCAAACCTTGATAACTTTGTAGATTTTGCTGCAATTAGTGTCTTCTTAGTTGTTAACAAAGATGAACAAAATCCAGTTCCTGCGGTTCTTGTTGATGTATACTACTCTCTGCATATGCGACACGAGAAGAAAGGGGGAACAATTTTGTGTTGTGTTCCAGTGTTGTATACTTGGTTTGTGTCTCACATGTTCAAGAAAGGTATCATGTTGGGGTTAAGAGTAATCACGAATGGGCTCAGAGTATAGCTAGCCTTAATGGGAATACAATTTCATGGTACCATAGAGAACAAGGGGTGGAAGAGGTAATACGTCAATGTGGAGATTTTCCAAATGTACCTCTCATGGGAATAAAATGATGTATTAATTACAATCCAACGATAGCTCTAAGACAACTTGGCTATCCCATGTTGGATAAACCAGATGATAAGTCATTGGAAGCTTTTGTTTTGCACAATATGGGTATAGTAGACCCACCAATGTTGAGAAGGATAAGTCGAGCTTGGGAGTTGATCATTAGAAAAGGAAAAGTACTCGGATGTAGAAGTTGCAACACAGAAGAAGCCTATCAACAATGGGTAAAGAAAAGAGTCCAAGAAATCAAGTTGCCTTTCCACAGTACACCCTCAAATGATCATGAAATGCCTGATCCTACCCTTGTTACAAATGAAGAAATGGAAGAACTCAAAGCATCATTGTTAAAATCTGAAGAGGAGAAAAAAGAGCTACAAGCAAAGTTAGAAAAAGTCTCCCAAGAGAACGACAACTTAAGATCAGAAAACATATGTAAGAGTTAGTTTATCGAAAGAAGCAATAAGAGGTTGAAAATTGAAAAAGAAAATAAACTTGACATATAAGATTGTTTGAGAGGCGCAAATGAAGAGTTAGATGTGCGAAAGCAAGAAAGGAATGCAGCTATTGAAGAAGTCTATATGTGGAAGCAGTTGTGGACAAAATCTACAAGCTCTGAGAAGAACATAAAATGGGAGTTTGAAGATTTAAAGAAACAACTGAAAGAAATGGTAGCTAAATACGAGAGTCAAGTAAGGAATGAAAAGCAACAGAAGGAAGAAATTGAAGGATTACTCTAAAAACACCAAGATGCACTAAAAACATAAATGGAAACTTCTAGTGAGTTGAAGAATTACATTGATTATCAATAAAATATCTATAACGACTTAAAGGATGAAACCATATATTGGGTGGAGCGTTTCATGGTGTTGCTTTGACAATTGAAGAATTAAGATATTTATAAAAAGTTGGAAGATAAAGGAAAACATTGGAAAAATTGCTTTTCAAAATTGGCAAAGCTAGCTAATCATAAAAATTCCAAAATACTTAAGAAAGATTGATGCAATAATGCACCCACTCAATACTCCAATCAAAGTCTACAAGTTCGTTCAACATTGCAAACATTTGGTAGAAGAATTGGAGGAGATAATTGGTTGTCCTATTGAAAGTGATGATTGAAATAGCATAGTCGATTTAGTTTTTAATTTAAATGCAATGTACTTTTCTTCTCATCAATGAAGGATTTGTTATTTTGTTTATCGATTCTCATATTTTTTTCTTCACTAATAATCCGTGTTCAATAAAATTTACGTAAGACCTATGATTCCCCAACATTCAAAAAAAAAAAAAAAAGAGAGATAATAATTGCATTTCCATTCATGTTTAATACATACTCATAATTTTTTTTTATTATTTGGAAAACAAAAAGGGAAAAAATCAATAAAGTTGTTTCCCCGACAAACTTATCGGACTCGTGCAAACTCAAAGATCATGGAATAACTTGAGCAAAATCAATAGGTGATGAGAGTGGATGTCAACCAATTTAAGGACAAGGTTGATCAAATCTTAGAAGCTATACAGGCTTTGTCAAGGAAGGAGAATACATATGAGAATCCTCCGACTGCAAATGTAGAACACCAAACCACTCCTTCTCACCCACCAGGCTTTACCCTTGACTATCCAAAAACTTCATACAACAACTATGCAATTTCCTATATACGGACTCCCACCAGGTTATACTCCACATTTAGTCGTCAACCCCATGGACAACAACCCAAACCACTTAACTATCAACCCTCAAAACCCAAACCAATCACAAATTCCATCTTCTCTAGGCTATCTGCCACCCCAAAACACTCTACCCTCAGAAAATATTCCATATATTGCACCCCAAGTACCCCATTTAAATGCTAATGGGAATTTGCATCAACCTCACATTGGGGATGATACACAATCAAAGGAAAAATTGCATGTCTTAGAAGAGCGAATAAAAGCAATTGAGGGGCATAATGTTTATGGTCTCGAAGCTTTCGACATGTGTTTGGTTCCTGATGTGACTGTCCCTCCAAAATTCAAGGTTCCTTACTTTGAAAAATACACCGGCAACACGTGTCCTAAAAATTATCTAACTGTTTTGTAGAAAAATGACTTCTCATGCTCATAATGATAAACTTCTCATTCACTTTTTCCATGACAGATTGAGTGGGGCATCGTTAAGTTGGTATATGCATCTTATGCAAAATCAAATTCGTTCATGGAAAGACCTAGCAGATGCCTTTTTGAAACAATACAAGTACAACATTGACATAGCCCCTGATAGGATGCAATTGCAAAATTCATTGAAAAAGGACAACGAAGCTTTCAAAAAATGCGCACAACGGTGGAGGGAAATGGCATCACAAGTAGAACCTCCTTTATTTGAAAGAGAAATGATTGGTATGTGTATGAATACTCTCCAGTCGCTTTTTATGATAGGATTATCGGGAGTATGTCATCAAACTTTTCTGACCTGGTCATGATAAGAGAAATGATAGAAAGTGGGATGAGGAGTGGCCAAATTGTATGTGCAGCAATTAGCGTGAAACGACCCCAGGCGACATTCGCAAAAAAGAAAGAAGGGGATGCCAAAGCTATAATGGTAAACCTCAGAGTCTCCTATTTTCACCCATAAATTCTTATCAACCCCCAAACTTCTAGCCCCCGATACCACAAAATCCTTACATTCCTTATCCATATGTGGCCACAACCACACAAGTTTCATACCCTCAATATCACCCTTCAAGACCACATTTTTATCAACCATCACCTATTGCATTTTCCCAACAAAATCAATGGAACAAAAATCCAATCTCAAATCACTACAGACCACCTGTCAATTGAGAAAAAAGGATAACCCGTTTTGACCCAATTCTCGTCACATATAGCTAATTGTTGCCTCATTTACTTCAAAATTCAATGGTAGTCCTAAGACCAATGAAACCTATTGAACCACCATTTCCAAAATGGTATAATCCAAATGTCAAATGTGAGTATCATGCAGGAGCCGTTTGGCATTTCATTGAAGATTGTCAAACCCTAAAATCTAAAGTGCAAGAATTGATTAATGCAAAATGGCTTACCTTCAAGGAGGATTGTCCCAACATAGGGAGTAATCCTTTGCCGAGCCACGGGGATGCCTCTGTCAATGGCATTGAAGATGGGATAGACCAATATGCAATAGATGGTCATGTGTTCACCATGGGGTCGTGTGTGGAAAATAATATATCTTTCCCAAAACCATTAGAAATTCTTTACAAAAAAGAGAATTTTAAGTCAACTCCTAGCAGGCCAAATGCAATAATTGTCCAAGCACCAATCCATTTTCCTTACGGCAATACCAAGGCGGTACGATGGAAATATGAAATCACATCCCACTTGGCCAATCATCAACCAAGTGATGGTTGTGAACCTAAAGGAAATGATGTCACTAACATCTCAGGGATTGGTGGAATGACTCGGAGTGGCTGAGTATACACTCCTGAACAACTTAGGAAAAATGATGTTCATAGAGAAAAGGGAAGAAAGATATGTATCATGCCATAAAAGGACAAGAGACAAGTAAAAAGACAGTGTTTGAAGAAGAAGCTAATGAATTTTTGAAGTTTATCAAGCAAAATGAATATAAGGTGGTGGATCAGCTAAATCAAACTCCTTGCAAGATATCAGTTCTCTCCTTGTTATTAAACTCTGAAGCACATAGAAGAGCACTGATGAAAGTTTTAAATGAAGCCCATGTTACTCACGATATCGTTGTCAATCAGTTTGATGGAGTTGTCGGCAACATCACTGCTAGTAGTTGCCTGAGTTTTAGCGATAATGAATTACCAGCTGAAGGGACAGAGCATAATAAAGCACTGCACATCTCTGTGAGGCGTCACGATCATATTCTTGCACGAGTGCTAGTAGATAATGGTTGATCATTAAATGTCATGCCTAAATCAACACTATCAAAACTATTTGTTGAGGGAGCCTATTTGAAGCCTAGTGCTTTGATGGTGAAAGTGTTTGATGGATCTAGAAGACAAGTTGTTGGTGAGATTGACATGTTGATTTAGATAGACCCCCATATCTTTGGGATAACCTTCCAAGTGATGGATATTAAACCGGCGTACAATTGTCTTTTAGGGAGACCGTGGATTCATGCTGCTGGAGTAGTGACATCGACCCTCCATCAAAAGCTAAATTATATAGTGAACAATAAGCTGATAATAATATCTGGGAAAGAAGATATGATAGTAAGTCATTTATCTTCTACAGGCTACATTGAAGACATGGAGGAGTTGTCTTCATGGATGACGAATATCATTTAAAAGAACCAAAACTATCTATCACATCATTGAAGTCTACCAAATCCATGTTAGAAGGAGGAGTTTTTGTTAATTTGGGGAAGTTGATAGAAATACCAGAAAAGAACATTAGGTATGGGTTGGGATATGTACTTACTCAAGTTGATAAAGAAAAGGCTGCGAAGGGAAAAAGAGAAAATTGGATATTGAATTCACAGAAGATTCCTATTTGTGATATTCACCAAACCTTTCAAAGCGCCAGAATAGTATATGCTCATCAAATGGCTGTTACAGAAGAGGATCATGCTAATGATGATACCCTCAGATTGGTGTACTCTTGTCCTCTAAACACTAGTCTCAATAATTGGAAGATCATCGAGTTTCTCGTGTTTGTTAATTCATGGTCAAAGTATTTATGTATTTTTAACTCCTTATGCTCTGTCCCAGGCTATAAGGATAACTAATTAGGGCATATGTATTTCAATTTCGTACTTATTATTAATAAATGCATTTTTTGAATTCTCCAACTGGTTTTGTTTTTCCCTTTTCTTTTTTTTTTTGGCAGTTCTTATTCATTTTGTTTTTTTTTTCTTTTTCTTCTTAATTTAAACAATGCAGAGTCGAAAATGAATATGTTGAAAATAGAAGCGCTAGAATCCTTTCTTGTAATTTTGAACGCCCAATTAATCATGTTGATAAAGATTATGAAGACAATTGTGAGCCTCCCCCAAAACTAGAAAGCTTAATTGAACAGGAAGCTAAGATAATCCAACCCTATCAAGAACCTGTTGAGGTGATCAACTTAGGGAATGAGCATGATAAGAAAGAAGTTAAAATTGGTATGTCTATGAAAGAAAGTGAACGAGAAAAGCTGGTTAAACTTTTATTTGATTATGTGGATGTCTTTGCATGGTCATATTAGGATATGCTTGGGCTAGATACTAACATAGTTGAACACAAGCTACCACTCAAACCTGAATATGCTCCAATTAAACAAAAATTGAGGAGGATGAGACCTGATAGGTCACTTAAAATTAGAGAAGAGGTCAATAAGCAATTTGATGCTGGTTTCTTAGAAATAGCAAAATATCCTCAATGGGTGGCTAATATTGTACCAGTTCCAAAAACGGATGGAAAGGTTCGAATGTGCGTTGATTATCGGGATTTAAATAAAGCTAGCCCTAAAGACGATTTTCCTTTGCCTTATATTGATGTCCTAGTGGATTGCACTGTTAAATACTCTCTTTTCTCCTTCATATATGGTTTCTCAGGGTATAATCAAATCAAGATGGCTCCCAAAGATATGAAGAAAACGACATTCATCATACAATGGGGAACTTTCTGTTAAAGTGATACCATTTGGGTTGAAGAATGCCGGGGCAACCTATCAAAGAGCAATGGCAACTTTGTTTCATGACATGATGCATAAGGAAATAGAGGTTTACGTGGATGATATGATTGCAAAATCTTGGAGCGAAGAAGGCCATGTTGTTAACCTTCAAAAGTTGTTTGAGCAACTAAGGAAGATCAAACTTTGTTTAAACCCTGTTAAATGCAATTCTGGTGTAAGATCGGGCAAGTTAATTGGGTATCTCGTTAGTCAAAAAGGGATAGAAGTGGACCCAAATAAAGTAAGAGCAATACAAGAAATGTCGACTCCACGCACGGAAAAAGAAGTCTGTGGCTTTTTGGGTAGATTAAATTACATTGCGAGGTTTATATCCCGTCTAACCGCTACATGCGAGCCGATTTTCAAATTGTTGCGCAAAAACCAAAAGGTTGAATGGAATGAGAATTTTCAAAAAGCTTTCGAAAAGATTAGGCAGTACTTATCACAACCTCCCGTCTTAGTACCTCATATTCTTGGGAAACCACTTATTATGTACTTAACAGTACTTGATGAGTCAATGGGCTGCGTACTGGGGCAGCATGGCGGAGCTGGTCGGAAAGAGCATGCTATTTATTATTTGAGCAAAAAGTTCGTTAGTTGTGAAAAAAGGTATTCACTACTTGAACGAACATGTTGTGCATTGGCATGGGCTGCTCGTCGGTTGAGGCAGTACATGTTATGTCATACAACTTGGTTGGTGTCTAAAATGAACTCAATTAAATACATCTTTGAGAAACCTGCTCTTATTGGAAGGATTGCCCGTTAGCAGATGTTGTTATCAGAATATGATTTGGTATATGTTACACAAAAATCTATCTAAGGAAGCGCACTAGCAGATTATTGGGCCCAACAACCGGTAGAAGATTATCAATCAATGGAGTGCGAATTCCCCGATGAAGGCATAATGACTTTATTTGAAGAGACCAAATCATCTGATAAAGAAAATTGGACGTTGGTGTTTGATGGTGCCTCTAATGCATTAGGGCATGGAATTGGAGCCATTTTGATGTCCCCAGAGAACCAGTTCACCCCATTTACAACTAGGTTGTGTTTTGATTGTACAAACAATATTGCAGAATATGAGGCATGTGTTGTGGTCATTAAAACAACTATCGAATCAAATGTAAAATTTCTTGAGGAATATGGAGACTCATTGTTGGTCATCCATCAAACGAAAGGATAGTGGAATCCGAGAGGTTCACTAAGGTTCTTTCGGAACTCATGCAAATGAGTACGCAATGGCAAGAAAAATCTTAAGGGCTGGCTACTATTGGTTGACCATGGAATCCGATTGCTTTAGTCAAGTAAAGAAATGTCATAAATGTCAAATCTATATTGATAAAGTACATGTACCACCCACCTCTTTGAATGTTTTAACATCACCATTGCCATTTTCAATGTGGGGAATGGATATTATTGGACTCATCGAGCCTAAGGCTTCAATGGACACCGGTTTATCCTAGTAGCTATTGATTATTTCACAAAATGGGTTGAAGATGTTTCTTATGCCAATGTGACGAGAAGTGTGGTTGTCAGATTCATCAAAAGAGAATTAATTTGTCAATATGGCTTGCCAAATAAGATAATCACTGACAATGCGACTAATCTGAATAACAAAATAATGAAAGAGTTATGTGATAGTTTCAAAATTCAGCACCATAATTCTTCTCCATATCGTTCGAAAATGAATGGGGTTATAGAAGCAGCAAATAAGAATATCAAGAAGATCATACAGAAGATGATGGAGACATATAAGGATTGACATGAAATGCTTCCCTTTGCATTATATGGCTATAGAACCTTTGTTCGTACCTCAACAAGTGCAACTCCTTTCTTGTTGGTGTATAAAATGGAAGAGGTACTTCCCATCGAAGTTGAAATTCCCTCGATCAGAGTCCCTATGGAAACAAAACTAGAGGAGGCAGAGTGGTTTCAATCACAATATGACCAATTGAATCTCATAAAGAAAAAAGAATGATAGCTTTGTGTCATGGTCAGCTATATCAAAAAAGACTTAAAAAAGCCTACGAGAAAAAAGTCCGTCTTCGAGAGTTTTGAGAAGAAGACTTAGTGTTAAAGAAAATATTGTCCATAAAAAAGGATTCTCGGGGAAAGTGGACTCTGAACTACGAAGGACCATATGTTGTGAAAAAAGCTTTCTCTGGGGGAGCTCTGATACTCGCAGAAATGGATGGAGATGAGCTTCCACTTCTAGTAAACTTAGATGCAGTCAAGAAATATTATGCTTAAAAAAAATAAAAATAGTAAAAAAAATAATAATAGAAAATTGGGCTCGCTAGGTTGAAGATCTGAAAAGGCGACCTAGGCAAAAATTGGAGCATCCCGATGGATTGAAAACTTGGAAGAGCAGTCCATGCAAAAGTTAGGGATAACAAAAAGATCAAGCGTTTCAAGTTGGGGCAATTATTATTCTTAGAAGTTCTAAATTACAATAATGACTAGCGTTTTTTATCTCTCCAACTAAAGCTAAACACATTCACCATATTGTAATCCCTGTCTCATTTGTTTTGTTTTCAATGTAACGAATGTACATTTTTCGATATTTGATGTTGTACGTTACACTCTTTCTAAACTAATTCAATTTCATGGTTGATTGTTCTGGCATTTTAAAATGTTTTATGATAATAATTGTTAGAATTTGAAATATATGAAAAAAATATATTCTAAATATTTTGACATTTGAAAAAAAAAATACACGGGAACTCAATAGATTCTCAACTTGTATAGGTGCATATAAGAAAAATGAAGAATAATCATTTTAAACAATGAATTTTGTTTTACCTCAAAAAAAAAAGGGGTCCCACAAGACATACTAGAGTAATGATGCAAAAAATGGTTGTTATTCACCCATTGAATCTTATAGATATATAAAGTCGCATAAGGACCGGGGAACTAAAAAATAATAAAATAAATAAATAAACTAAAATTTATCTTCATTACATACGTCTTACATTTTTTTCAAGTAGTTATACATGATTTATGCATCTTCACTCATATTTTACATATACTCAACAACCACTTTATATCATGCATAATGAATTAATCGTGCATATCTTATGTGTATGTTTTATTTATACTCAACATTTTTTGCGTCACATTATTCATTATACGTTTGTATTGCAATTACCATATACATGTTTCCTTTTAAAAATAAAAATAAAAAACAAATTTATCTCCTTTTACTTACCTTCTAAACTCATGTTTGATTGTAGTCATCATTTTATATCGATCTATACATCGGTAACTAATATGAAGATGATCATTTTATTTATGTCGATATACACATCGGTAATCAACCCGAAGATGATCATTTTATCTACGTCAATCTAGGTAACCAATATATAGACGATGATGTTTTTTTATTTACGTCGTTCAACCATTGGTCATCAACTCTAATATAGTTATGTTTTTTGTATCATTTTATTTTTGCCAATCACCAACATTTTTACATGCCAATCATCAACTTTTTTTTTACATCACATGTCAAATTATTTTCTATTTTCTCTTACATTTGAAATTAATTTACTTTACAAATTTAGGTCCTTTTATTTAATTATAGTTTAACACGTAAAATCTAATTAAAGAAGGGCAAATGCAATACCCCAATTTTGTCCGATCAGATAATTTAAATAAAAAAAAATAAGTTTATAGAGTAAACATTGTAATAGTTTCATTGCATTTAATACTAAAAAATATAGGAAAAAAAACAAATAAAAAATAAGAAAATGTTAAAAAAATATTGATTGTATTATCTTCCTTTTCGTGTCTTTTCTCTCTCTATTTCTATGCTTCCACGTGTGCAGGGCAACATGTTTCCTGTTTCCTCCTTTCCTTTCCCACATCCATCTATTCATTCATTTATTTATTTTTTATTTAGTCTAAAATGGTATTAATTTTACCATTTGACTATTCAATCAAAAAGACTAACCCCTCTTTTCCTTAAGTTTATGAGTTTGTTTGATCATGTTGCAAAAGCAGTGTAAGATCCAGAACTTAAGTTTATACAATGAAGACAATGGTTCCTTGTTTTTGTTTATATATTGAAACAAAAAATTCAATGAGAGAGGAGGAAGAGAAAAAGAAATCACAAGATAAAATTGGGGATTTTCCTTTCTTTCTGTTTCTTGTTTCTAAAAAATAATAGAAATAGAGTAGTACCATAGAAGAAGAATCTGCCATCATATTTCTTCCCATCAACTACAAATAAATAGATCTAAAATCAACTTTTTTAAAATTTAATTAATTATATGTAATTATATGTGTTTTTTTTATCTTGGAGTTGTTAAGACCCAAATTAAACTATTTGTTGGTTTTGAAACTCAATTTAAAAATAAAAATAAAATAAAATATTCTTAAGAGGATAAAATTAGATGTGACATCTTTTTACTCATTGAGTTTAGAAACACGAGTTGTACAATTTAATCGTCTTAAAATTCATATTTTAAAATAATTATTCAAATCAAACAAGTTTTTCTTATGTTCGTCAAAATTAATTTTTTTTTTTAAATAACAAAATACAATTTATTTAAAAGCAATCAACACATCCACATTTTCTACCAAGAACTACGTAGGTTTGATTTCTCCATTGCACCTGGAGATACGTAGGAGCAAGATCACAATCTTGTCAAACACAACAATGAAAAACTTTTTCTTACTGTTTTTTAACACGTTTTTATCTCAAAAAAAATCATATTTATAAAAAATAATTTTATATCCATATTTAATAATAAAGAGAAATAAATATATTTAAGTTGATATAATTTTGGAAAGTTAATTATAGGTAAGAGTTTTTAGCGGATGTCGTACGGTGCTAATGCCTTCCCTACACATAATCGACTCCCGAACTCAATATCTGGTATCAAAGACCATTTTTATTTTTAAGGGTTTCCCAATATTTTCCCTATTTTAAAATAAATTTTGATAGCGACTCCATTGAATTCGAGAAAAAACTTGAAAGTTGCTACCGCGACAACAGCTATGCAATTTCTTATGTGTGGTCTTCCATGTGGTTATTCTATGCTCGTGGTCATCAACCCTATGGGCAACAATCCAAACCACTCAAATATCAACTCTCAAAGCCTAAACAAACCAGAAATCTCATATCCCCAGGGATACGTGCCTCCCCAAAACACTATACCTTTAGAAAGTATTGCATTTAGTGCACCCTAAATACCTCATTATAATGCTAATATAAATTGACATGGTCATGATAGGAGAAAGAGTTGAAAGTGGCATGAGGAGTGGTAAGATTGTATGTAAAACAAGTGGTATGAAGAAACCTCTTAGAAGATTTACAAAGAAGAAAGAAGGGGATGTTAACGCTGTAATAGCAAACCCAATGATCTTTTATCCCCAACCATGAATTCTCATCGACCTCCAAATTTTCAATCCTTGAGACCTTAAATTCCCTATCCATCTATGATTGCAGCCTCACAAGCTCCATACCCCCAATATCACCCTCCAAGACCGACCATTTTATTTTCAACCACCCCTGGTCAACCACCACCTATCACATTTTCCCAACAAAATCAATGGAAGCAAAATTCAATCCCGAATCACTACAAACCACCAGTTGATAGAGAAAAGAAGATAATCCATTTTGAATTGATTCCCGTCATATACAACCAATTGTTGTCTCACCTACTCTAGAATTCCATGGTAGTCCTAAGACCAATGAAATCTCTGGAACCACCATTCACAAAATGGTACAACCCAAATGTAAAATGTGAATACCATGCAGGAGTCTTAGAGTATTTCGTCGAAAGTGCAAGAACTAATTAATGCGAAATCGTTTACCTTCAAGGAAGACGGTCCCAACATAGGGAGTAATCTCTTGCCAGGCCATAGGGATACCTCTTTCAATGTCATTGAAGATGAGATAGACTAATGTACAAAAGATGATAATGTAGCAACCATAAATTTGTGCGTTGAAAATAATAGATCTTTCCCAAAACTATTGGAAATCCTCTATAGAAATGAGAAACTTAAGCCAGCTCCTAGCGGACCAAATGAAATAATTGTCCAAACACTAACCCCTTTTTTCTTACGAAAATACCAAGGTGCTACCATGAAATTATGAAATCACATCCCACTTGTTACTCATAAATTCACATGTCAATTGAGTTACGACAAAAGTAGATATTTTTATTAAATTAGATTGAGAAGTGAGTGATGTGATATGTGTAAGAGTGATTAGATATTACAATGATAATTTTATATTATACTGAGGAACGATCTTTTTTCACTTTTCCCTTCAGCTTCTTCCTTGTTCCATTTCCTTGGTTTTGTCTGTTTTAAAAAAGTGTGTTGGTATTAAAAAAAAAACTTGCATTTTCTACTAGATTAAAGCCTCCATTCAAGAAATGTTATGAAAGAATGTTATTTCTCTCTACAAGGTGGTGTTTGTGAGCAAATTTATTTGAGGTGAAACACTTGTTTCTTCATCTTTTTTCCTAAATTCATAAACTTTATACGGTGGGGAGTATGAGTGAAATTTTTGAGTTCTTAAAAAAAAAATCCTTTGTTGTTGTGTTGTTGTTATTGTTGATGATTTTGTTAGTAATCGTTAAAACAAATTGATTTTTGATGTGTTTGAATTACATAATGAGTTACTTTCAAATAAATGAGTTTGAACTGAATTTGATTGTGTAAATAAAAATATTATAGTTGTTAGAGTTGTTAAAAAGTTCAAATTTAACTAATTTAAAGAGTTTGAGCAAAAAATTAGATTGAAATTAAAATGTTTAGAGTTAAAAATGTTACTCTTTTAATTACTTTTGAACTGAGTTTAAAAAGAAAAAGTTAACTACTAGAAAAATCGTATTTAGCTGCCATATTTAGCGTCGGCCCCCGACACCGACGTTAGTTAGCGTCCATTTAGCGTCGGCCTGGGCTACGCTAGGGCATTATAACTATTTTTTAAAATTTTAATCAATTATTAGCGTCCGTCGTGCCGACGCTAATGAAAATTTGGCAGACGCTAACTTATTTTTTGTGCTTTATTAATTCAGATTTTTTGTGCTTTAATAATCAAGTGTGTGTATGTTTGATTTGAAATTATTCATTTTATTTAATTTTAACTAAAAAATATAGATTATTTGGTTTTAAAAGTTTGGTGTGTGAAAAATATATATTTTTTGAATTTTGTTGTGGTTGAATAAATTTTAGTTGTGAGCAAATTGTAATAAATATTTATGTTTATGTATTTAGCTCCTTGAGTCTCGAAAAGAAATCGAGACCGTTGACACCAAGTTAACGGTGGAGAGAACTCTGATATATTAATGTTTTTGTGGTGATTAAAGAAAATTGACTTTTCTTAGTTTATGCATTTCCAAAAATAGTTGTTATGATTGATGATCAGGAATGTATAATTAACTATATTGTTAATTATACTAGACCTTTATATTTTTATTTTTATCTATTTTTGTAATAAAAAATAATTATATAAAAAATTATCAAGATTCAAACAACGCGCGGGTCACAGTCTAGTTCATCATTAATTCTATGGACCTTATTATATGTTCAGATGGAGGGTTTTGGAGACGAGGAGAGGGGAGGAATTACTTTTCTCTTTTAAATTACAAACACTACGTGATTTTTTAAGTCAATTATTTATTCAATTTCATTATAAACAGAGAGAGAGAATAAGAACTTACCTCCAGAAGTGTTACTCCCGTAGACTTGAATTCCTTGCAAATTTGTAACTTAGAGGTATGAGTTTGTGAATTAATAGGACGCGTATATACCAAAGTTGGATACCCTAAAGAGATGCTTGCCTTCACCGTTTCCTTACCTATGTAACCTGTTCCACCAAATACAATAATTATCCTATTCTTCTTAGACTCCATTTTGTTTTTATTTTTGGTGTACTTTACTAATGGTACATTAGCTTCTATAACATTACTACTTTAAATACATATTTATAGTGTCACAATAGCATCTATTGTTCAACATTGAAATGGTGGATACTGATAACTAGAGTTGTCAATAAAATTTCAAAGTTTCAAGCCCTCTTTTAAAAATCTTATATTAAGTCCCTAATATCAGGTTTTCTATAGAAATCAAGTTTTTAAGGCTCTGACACATTATTTCAGTAGGAAAGGGATTCGGGCAACGCGTGAATCACGATCTAGTTCATCATTATTTCTATAGACCTTATTATATGTTTAAATAGAGGGTTTTGGAGATGGAGAGAGGGGGAGGATTTACTTTTCTCTTTTAAATTACATACACTACAAAGTATTTTTTTTAAGTCAATTAAGTGTGATTGAAGTATTATGTGATCATTTATTATATTGTTCTTGAATTTTTATTATTATTTACTTGTGTACTCCTATTCTACATCATAATTAGTAAACGGTATCAGATGCACAAGAAGTAGAGGTGAAGTTACATTGCATCGTTTAGAACCCATGCGTGGATAAGTATTCTCTTATCCACGTTTTGATTGTTTAGAACTCTTATCGATATGTCTTTATGCTTAATAGAGTTGTAAAGCTCCGGTACTATGACATTGGAATTGGGTTCAGGGGTGTTAAAAAAAATAAAAAATTAAACTAAACTATTGCACTGAAAAGAATTCTTTTTGAATTAAATTAATTTATAAAAATTAAGAATCAAATTGTTTTTAAATTGATTTGTTAAAACTAAAAACTATACTGAATCTGTTTTTAGTTTGACAAAACTAAACTAAACCGTTTTTCAGTTTGAAAAACTGAATCAAACTGGTTTTTAGTTCAAAAAAACTAGAACCAAAATTGTTTTTTAGAACTAATTAGGGGTAATTATGTAAAATTTCATTTATAAACCAGTTCAGTTCGGTTCAAAAATAAACCAATTTGCCGGTTTATAAAACAGTTCAGTTCGATTTTTTGAACTGAAAATAAGTTCGGTTCAATTTTTTCAAACTGAAAATAGATTCGGTTCAATTTTCAAATGGTTCTAATTTAGAACTGAACTTTGTCCACCCATAATTGAGACTAATAAATTTGATTTTTATTATTTTATTGGTTTCAAAACTACTAAAAGACAATTGACAAAATACCTTTGTTCACCACCGTGGAGGTACTTAAAATTTAGTGGCGAGTTGACTGTTGAAGTTGTGTCAAGCTATCATATCATGAAGGAAGGTAGAATTTACTTTAATAATTTAATTATAATAAATTTATAACTGTTACTTTTTTTTATTAATGTATTAATAATAATAAATTTATTATCGTTATTTTTTTTATTAATTGATATCCGTTAGCTTCTTTTTAATTTATTAATAAAAATAATTATATAACCGTTATCTTTTTTATTAATTTATGACTGTTAGCTGTTTTTTTTTAAATTTATTATTGTTTTAAAAATTTAAGTTCAATTTTAATTTAAATTTAAATAATGTATATTAATATTAATTGAAATATTTAAATTAATATTTTAAATCATAATAAAATTAAATATTAATGTATAAATTAAAGTTATGGGTGGTTTTTAAACCGTAAAAATACTAAGTTGTTCTAACACAATGATCCATTAACCAAATTCGCCGAGTAAAAAATGAATAAATTGCTTTATGTGGCACAATTAATTTTATTTAATAAACTCATATTGATGCTTAAATACACTTATTTATTTATTTACCATGATGATTGTATGGTTTTAAGCTGCCAAACAAAAAATAATATTTCAATTGATAGATTTGGTATTATGATATGTGATATTGTTTGAAATTTTCTTAGTCTATTTGATTGCTACTATTTATCAAAAAAAAATATATATATAAAATAAACTCCGATTTTTCACACAATATATATAATAAAATATTTTAAGATTTAGAGTATCACACCACCTCACTTTTACTTAGACTTAGACCAAAGTCAATGGGGGAGACCCTCTCAAGATCTTTCATAAAAAAAAAAATAAAAAATAAAAAATAAAAAAAAAAAGACAAGTTGCCCGCAACACCAGGGAATTGTGACAAATAAAGTCAGACACACACAAAAGGAATGTGGTTGAGGCGTTCTTATATAACTTTAGGTTTTATGGTGGAAACTTTTTTAATGTTAAAAACATGGTTTCAAAATATTCATTAAAAAGTATATTGACTTATTAACATAAACTCAAACTATTTGTAAGATAATGTTGTAGAAAGTAAAATGTGTGATTGTTTTTATTGGGACGAAAAATGAAATTTATAATTTTATAGGAATTAAAAATATATTTAATACTTTTATTATGATATCTAATCTACTTATTAAATATAATTTTAAAATTTCTTAAAAAAAATAAAGCATAATAAATAAATATAATTTAAACGTATATATTCAACAGAAAAAATTGTTAATTTCTTTAAAGAATTCGCGTAAGTTGTCAAAAAAAAAAAAATAAAGGAAGGTTCCAACATGATCATGCGTTGTGATAATAGCTTATTCTATATTGAGTTTTACGAGACTTAATTAAGTTTGACCTGTTTTAAATAATTCAGGCATGAATTCTTCTATTTGACATTAATTTCTAAGCACACTAATAAGCAAATAAATAGACCGAAATGGGAAAAAATCAAGAATTAAAATGATGAAATAATTGATTTTGATTTTGTTTTTAAACGACGATTTGATTTTGATAATTATTTAATTGAATGGTTATATATACCCCTTTTAATGTTATAGCGTACCAAGTTATCAAACTTATTAAAAAAAATGAAACGACCAATGAAGTTTTGGGTTGTTGTTGCACTATGCATGATTATAACAATAACAAAATCAAACGGTCAAGAAGATTATGGGGTACAATGGGCTTTTCTAGTTGCTGGTTCAAAAGGTTATGATAATTATAGGCACCAATCTGATGTATGTCATGCTTATCAATTATTAAAAAGTGGTGGTCTTAAAGATGAAAATATCATTGTTATGATGTATGATGATATTGCTTATAATTTTGAAAATCCATACCCCGGAAATATAATTAATCAACCAGAAGGTCCAAATGTTTATTATAATGTTCCCAAGGTAAACTATAATTTTTATCAATATTGAATTTGTTACATTTATATATATTCTACAAAAATGTGTTCCTTCTTTATCCTATTTTTGATCAGGATTATACAGGAAGGGATGCAACTCTAGAAAATTTTTATGCAGTGCTTAGTGGAGACAAAAGTAGGGTTAAGAAAGGTAGTGGTAAGGTGCTGAATACTAACCCAGAAGATACCATTTTCATTTTCATTTCTAGCCATGGTAGCTCTGGCTTAATAGGTTAGTAACATTTGTTTGATTTTTATTCCTAAAATTTGCAAATTCAAAATATTAAAAGTATTATTATTTTATCAGCACTGCCGAATGATGAATTTATATACGCTGACCAATTTATAAATGCATTGAAAATGAAAAGCAGTTACAATAAAATGGTATGTTTTTTTTTATTTAAGCTTAATTGCAATTTTAGTCTCCTAATTTTAGTTGAATCGCGAAAGTAGTTCTTTCATTTTGTTTCTCCCCAATTTTAGTTCAAAATTTGATGAAATTTCACTTTTTTTGCATTTATTTAAATCACACTATGCCTCAATATCTCATTTGCAACAATTATATCTGAAATCTATAATCATAAATATTGTAGTACAACTTAAAAAAATAAAATTTTATCAAATTTTGGACCAAAATTCTGTTTTGGCCAACAAAACTGAAGAGAAACAAAACGGAGGAGAAACAAAATAGGAGACTACTGATGCGATTCAGCTAAAATAAAAGGACTAAAACTGCAATTAAACCTTTTATTTATTTCAATTAATTTTAATTAATAAATTAGTTTTTTTTTTAATTTAATGGAATGAATTAAAGGTGATATACCTAGAATCATGTTATGCTGGGACCATCTTTCAAGGGCTTCTTCCAAATAATGATAATATTTATGCAACCACTGCTTCCAATGCATATGAGAATAGTTTTGGATTTTACTGTCCAAATGAGAAAAGTCCTCCATCTCCTGCTTATAAAGTTTGTTTGGGTGATTTGTACAGCATTTCTTGGCTTGAATACGGGTACCATATGAATTTATTTAGGTTTCATTATTATTCCATTTTTTATAAATATATATTACATGTTTTTTTGTTTTTATTTATGGACCAGTGATGCAAATGATAGAAAATCCAAAAATTTGAATCAACAATATATTTATGTAAGTCGTTCAATCAATTGTATATATTAACAAAATGTGAATTCAATATTTTTTAATACTTGCAATTAATGTATAGGTTTGGGACAGAACATTTTCTACTGATCCAAAAAGGTATTCTCACGTGATGCGATATGGAAATATGAATATGGGCAGTGATATACTACTTATATATTTTGGTGCTACACAATCACCACACAATCATAACTACCATTTCAATACTACTCCAACTCATCACCATTCCTATAAACAATTTAATGCAACAACAACTGGATTCGTCAGTCAACAAGATGCTCGTCTACTTTATCTGAATCTTAAGGTTATTTTTATTTCCAACTCTTATTAGAATTTGAATCTTTTACAGTCAGTTTTATGGTGTAACTTGTTGTAGACAATTAAATTATCTTATTTAATCTAAACACCTACAACAGGAAACACTATAAAACCGAATATATGGTATATATTCAAAATCATCTTATTGTGTGTATGTCTATATATATATATAGAGGTTTAAGTACTATAAACATTTATGATATTTACTATTTATTCTATTTGTTTAATTGAAATTTGAACATATAATTTATTCTACTCTTAAAATGACAATTTTTTATGAATAATTTTAGTTGAAAGATACACCAGATGATTCTATGGATAAGTTAAAAGCTCAAATTGAGTTAGATGACGAAATTTCTCGTAGAAAACACGAGGACCAGAGTGTAAATCTCATATGGAAAATTTTGTTTGGAGAAGACACAAAATCAATTATGATGACAAATCTTCGTTCAGATAGTCAACCTCTTGTGGATGATTGGAATTGTCTTAGAATACTTGTAAGAAAAATTTTAATTAAAAGAATATATATATATATATATATATATATTATAACTTGTATAACTGCTTTCTAACATAATTTTATCATGCAGAAAAAAACATATGAATATCATTGTGGTGTTTTATCACATTATGGATTGAAATACATGCAATCTTTTGCTAACATGTGCAATAATGGCATTTCCAAGAAGCAAATGATGGCGGCAGCATCTGAAGCTTGTCCTGAGAAAAATAATGTTCCTTAAATTTCGTCCTCAAGATGTAATAAAAAAGTTATTAATAAAACATTTGTATCTAAATTAATGTATGGTTCTTATTTGCATTGTATTATTATTTTAAAAGTTAGTTCTTATTTGCATTGTATTATTATTTTAAAAGTTGTATTATTATTTTAAACGTTACCTGTAAATTCTTTTGAGAGAACATAATGGAAAAGTATGTGTATTTTGTCAATGTTTTTCTTAGTTCTTAAGAAAGAATAACTCATCAACTATATCTATTATATATATTTAAAACAGACTCCCATGCCACCTCATAGTATTTCTTCCACATGTGCAAACATATGCCACCTCAGCAAAAAAGCATATGTGTACGCCTTAGAGAGTTCTCTTGTGTTTTTATGTTTCACTTCATTTTTTTCTACTTAGTTTCTAAATAATTTGTCCCTCTTTTAATCCCTCTAATCCCTAATTTTTTAATGACTTCATCCAACAATTTCTTCTTCCCTCTTGTGCTCAATCCTCGCAACATCTTCTTCTTCGAAATCGCCGACTCTACTCCAAAGATACACTGAAATATGTATGAGTTGGTTCATTGCAACAAAAAAATTCCTTCTCTTTGTCCATTTCTGAAATATGTATAGTTTCTTACATCAAATTCTATCATTGCGACTATCTAGGAAATCCAAGTTGGGATGAGACCAGCCGGCAAACTTGACTACCCATCGTACCCAAGTTTCAATACTATGACAAGGTATATTTATACATTAATATTTTTCCCTCACCCTTCTAAACTATTTTCCTTCTTTAGTTGTTTTTAAGTGTCACTTTGCTTTGTGTGTCTCATATTCTTAGTTTTACTCCAATATAGTATGTGTTGAGTAGCTTACAAATTGCAGTTGAAAAAGTTTGATTCAAATAATTTTAAACATGTTTAGAATTGAATTGAGTAAATTAAATCATTTTAAATTTCAGAACACAAATATACATCTATTGTAGAAATCTGCATCTATTGTGATAATTCTGATTTTTTATTTTTTTTAATTTTAAATCAGATATACTAGAATTTTAATTTTCAAACATTCAAATTATTATTAATATTGGTTACAAAATATTTTGGTTAGAAAATATTAATTGTCAAATAATTATAAGTATACAAATAATTACAAATGAATTACTTTAATTTCATCTATTATATATATTTCAATATTTATATTTAATATATCCGATTTAAAGTTAAAATATTTGTATTTTATTTTCTACTTTGAATATTGATAAATATATATA
>JBBPBT010000240.1:2602288-2627274 GCA_037974875.1 Cicer bijugum | reverse complement strand
CACTACAATATAATTTAACAATAATATTTTTTTAAATAAAAAATATTAAATAGTCAATCATATTTTAAAATTTTTACATCTTATTTTTGGGTTTGTATTTTACATTTTATTTCATCAAACAAATACAAGTACCATTATATGTTGAAAAATAAATTAACAATCAAAGTACAATGAGTCAAACAATTATTCTATATAATAAGTTTTCATATGAATTTTATAAAATATTTTAAAAATTAAATTAGATGATTCTGATAAACATAATTTTCCCTCATTTTAATTTTCTTTATCATATTCTATTATTACAAATCAATAAAGTAATATTATAAAATAATATTTATAAAACTTATAAATATTCGCGCAACGCGCGAGCCATAATCTAGTATATATATATATATATATTTTGCTCCTTTTTATCTTCCTGTCACAGTGGACCTTGTTCACTACAAGTCTAATTCAGTTTATTTAGTTAAATCATTATTTAAGTAAGTAATTATTCAATTAAATTTGTACTTTTTGAGTTAATCGATCTATCGTGTGACCTTATAGACTGCTACTTAATTGCAATAATATTAAATATTAAATATTATAAACAATGAGTGACATCTAGAAATGTACTGTTGCTATCCAATTTATGAAAAATTGATGATACAATTTTAACCTTACTGTGACCACTTAATTGAACACAAGGAGTAAAAACTATTATCCTTATTAGGTCTAATTATGTATTTCTCGATTCAGGAGTATATGTGCAGTCACTAATGTACCAATATCTTATATTTGTCATTTTTGGCCTAATCACACACATTTCACATATCACACTATCGAGTGGCCCAAGACACAACTCCTATCATACAAAGTGTGAATCTTATCTGTATCACTCACATTCCTTTATATAGATTATTGTAGACCCGATAATTATTATTATGATTGTCTTGTTATAGATAATGTTTGATGGCGTCAAAGTATACACTTCTCCAAGTATGAATCGTAGTGACTTCAAGTCGATGGATTGCTCACTATGGTCACACGAGAATCCTTAATCACATTTGTATAACTATTTTGTAACTTGTTCATAGTAGATCAATCTAATACAAATATTACTCCATATATTCATACCAATGTGAAGACTTAATATCTCATATCCATGAGCCGTGAAATGTTTGTTGGGTGGGCTCACTCCCCAAGTGGAACCCACCAATTTTATTAATAGTATTATTATTATTATTATTGAAATAAAAAGAAAAAGAAAAAAAAAGGTTTTAGTGGGCTTGGTCCTCTTGAAGGTAATAAAAGGGATTGAGAAATCCTAAGGACACAACAGAAAGAAAAACACAGAAAGACAACGGAAGAAGAACGGTTGCCAGAGAAGAAAAATAAGGGTTTGGTTCCAGTGGTGTTAACAGGTGTGTAGCAAACTTGCTCCGGTTGATCTACAAATTTAGTATGTTATTCCTACCACTGAGTTTGTTACTTTAATATATAATTTGAGTAGTTTTATCTTCTCTGATAGTTACTTTGGCATACTCACTTTAGTGGAAGGTTGTTATAAGGTTGTTATTGTTGATTGATATTCCCTATTGTTATTAAGAAGACTCTTGGTGTACCCATTAATTATTATAGTGGAAGATTTTACTGGACTAGGTCCTGTGGTTTTTATTCTCTCAATTTGAGGGAAGTTTTCCACGTTAAAAATTGTGTTTTTCTCATATTTAATTTTCTGCCAATTATTATTGCTCTTGGAATTGTATTTTCTGTTTCGCCATTTATCTGCACAGGTGGGGGGAAAATATTCTGCATTATTGAGATAGTTATCGCTAATTATCTCTAGTTTTTCCCAACAAAGTGGTATCAAGAGCTCGGTTATTTGATTTGTGCATTTAAATGGAGGAGAAAAATAAAGGTCCCAATATGATTAAACTCAACTCTTCTAATTACACACTTTGGAAGACTCTCATGGAAGACATGTTATACAGTAAAGATTTGTATGATCCTATTGAGGGTGACACTGCTAAACCCGCAGATAAATCTGACGCTGACTGGAAGAAGATGAATAGAAAGGCAGTGGCATTGATCAGGCAGTGGTTGGATCTTAGTGTATATCCACATGTTGAAACTGAAATAGATGCTAACAAGATGTGGGAAAAATTAAAAGAGTTGTACGAACGAAAGAATGTGCAAAATAAAGCATTCTTAATTCGGAAGCTGGTGAATATGAAATATAAAGATGGGGATTCAATAGCAGAGCATATGAGTATTTTTCAGAATACAGTGAATCAGTTGACAACCGCAGAAATTAAATTAGATGATGAATTGTAAGCGTTGTTATTGTTGAGTTCCTTGCCTGATAATTGGGAAATCCTTGTTGTGACGTTGACCAATTCAGCTCCAAGTGGAACGTTGAAAATGTCAACAGTTAAAGAGAGCATGTTGAATGAAGAAGCTCGAAGAAAGGAACGTGGTTTGGTTGGTTCTTCCTCAAAGTCAGAAGCACTAGTTACAGAGTCACGGGGAAGAAGTCAATCTAGAAACTTCCATAGACGCGACAACTCTGAAAGTTGTAGCAAGTCAAGAAGCAAGTCAAGGACTAGAAAAGAAGTGATATGCTATCATTATGGAAAAGCGGGTCACATAAAAAGAAATTGCAGGTTCCTTAAGAGAGATCAATCAAGGGAAAGAGATGAAGACAAAGAAAAGAAAAATGATAAAGATGCAACAACAGTTGTATCAGTTAATAATGTCTACATTGTTTGTGATGATAATTCCATAAACCTTGCATGTCAGGATTCAACTTGGATTATTGATTTGGGTGCCTCATATCATGTTACTCCTAGGCGTGATTTCTTCTCATCTTACAGTGCTGGTGATTTTGGCATGGTAAAAATGGGAGATGAAGGAGTATGTAAAATTATCGGTATGGGAGATGTTTGGGTTGAAACTGGGATTGGTTGCAAGTTTCAATTGAAGAATGTTAGACATGTTCCTAATATTCGTCTCAATTTGATTTCGGTGAAAGCTTTGGATATTGATGGTTATCACACTTTCTTTGGTGGTGGTGGTATATGTAAAATCACTAAAGGGTCCCTAGTGGTTGCAAAGGAGCAAAGTTCCACTTCTCTCTATAGGATGCCTAGGAAGCTATGCAAGGAAGAAGTGAATGCAATTGAAGATGCATCTTCTGATTTATGGCATATGCGCCTTGGTCACTTGAGTGAGAAAGGACTCAACATACTTGCGAAGAAAAAATTTCTTCCTGTGAAAGGTACATCTCTAAAAACTTGCACTCATTGTTTTGCTGGAAAACAACATAGAGTATCTTTTCATAACACTGGTCCTCATAGGAGGCAAAATATTCTTGATTTAGTTCATACTGATGTTTGTATGATGGATAGTAAATCTCTTGGTGGTGCATCATATTTTGTTACTTTTATTGACGACCACTCTAGAAAAGTGTGGGCTTTTCCTTTGAAATCTAAAGACCAGGTATTTGGAGTCTTCAAGCACTTTCATGCAAGTGTTGAAAGAGAAAAAGGAAGAAAATTGAAATGTGTTCGATCAGATAATGGTGGTGAATACAGAGGTCCATTTGAAGAGTATTGCAGAGAACATGGAATTAGGTTTGAGAAAACAGTTCCAAAGACACCTCAACATAATGGTGTTGCAGAGAGAATGAATCGTACGATTAATGACAGAATCAGATGTATGCTCTCTCATGCAAAATTATCGAAATCCTTTTGGGGTGAAGCAATGAAAACTGCAGTGGATTTGATCAATCTTTCTCCTTCTATTCCACTTGATGGTGATGTTCCAAATAGAGTGTGGACAGGGAAAGATGTCTCTTACCGTCATTTGAGAGTTTTCGGTTGTAGATGTTTTGTTCACGTTCCAAGAGATGAGAGGTCTAAGCTTGATAGTAAATCCAAACAGTGTATATTCGTCGGTTATGGTGATGAAGAATTTGGTTATAGATTGTGGGATCTGGTTGACAAGAAAATTATTAGAAGTCGAGATGTGATATTTCTTGAAGACCAGACTGTTGAAGATTTTGATAAAGCTGAAAAACAGAAACCAAATCTCAGAAGTTACATTGATGTTACGCCTAAGCCTCCTACGAAAACTCTTGTTGATGGGGGAGATATACAGGTAGATGATGAGAATGTAACTGATGATCATGTGCCTCACCATGATGATCAGGTTCCGATCGAGCCACCAGTCGAGTTTGATTTGGGAAGATCTACTAGAGAACGTCAACCTTCTCAAAGATATCCTCCACATGAGTATGTGATGATCACTGATAGTGGAGAGCCAGAGTACTATCAAGAAACTATTACAAATGCTGATAAAGAAAAGTGGTTGAAGGCTATGCAAGAAGAGATGAATTCCTTGCATGAGAATCACACATTTGATTTGGTAAAGTTGCCTAATGGTAGAAAAGCACTCAAGAACAAATGGGTATATAAGATAAAGACATAAGAGAATAATTATCAACCAAGATACAAAGCAAGATTGGTTGTGAAAGGTTTTAATCAGAGAAAAGGTATTGACTTTGATTAAATTTTTTCACCTGTGGTGAAGATGTCCTCTATCCGAGTTGTGCTTGGGTTAGCAGCTAGTTTGAACCTAGAAGTTGAACAACTTGATGTGAAAACTGCATTCCTTCATGGTGATTTGGAGCAACCAGAGGGTTTTGAAGTCAAAGGTAAAGAGCAACTTGTGTGTAAATTGAAGAAAAGCTTGTATGGGCTCAAGCAAGCACCTCGACAATGGTACAAGAAATTTGATTCTTTCATGGAGAAACATGGGTATGGTAAAACTACTTCTGACCATTGTGTGTTTATCAAGAAATTCTCTGATGGTGATTATATTATTCTCTTGTTATATGTGGATGACATGTTGACTGTTGGTCATGAAACTAAGAAGATTCAATCTTTAAAGAAAGATTTGAACAAGTCCTTTGCAATGAAAGACTTAGGTCCTGCAAAGCAAATTCTGGGCATGAGAATTACTCGTGATAGGAAGAATAATAAATTATGGTTGTCTCAACATAATTATATTGAGAAGGTGTTAGAGAGGTTTAACATGAGCAATTGCAAACCTGTTAGTACTCCACTTGCTACTCATTTTAAATTGAATTTTGATAAATGTCCTACAAGTGAGAAAGACAAAGAAGAGATGAAGAAGGTTCCTTATGCATCCGCAGTTGGTAGTTTGATGTATGCTATGGTATGCACAAGGCCAGATATTGCTCATGCAGTTGGAGTTGTTAGTCGATTTCTCTCTAATCCTAGTAAAGATCATTGGCAAGTAGTGAAGTGGATTCTCAGATACCTTAGGGGCACTTCCAAAGTGTGTTTATGCTATGGAGGTGGTGAACCTGTGTTGGATGGCTACACAGATGCAGATATGGCAGGTGATCTTGATTCTAGAAAATCTACTTCTGGTTATATGATGACATTTGCAGGGGGAGCTGTGTCTTGGCAATCAAGACTACAAAAGTGTGTTGCTTTATCTACTACTGAAGCTGAGTACATTGCAGCAACTGAAGCTTCCAAAGAACTCTTGTGGATGAAGAAATTCCTACATGAGTTAGGCCTCAAGCAAGACAAGTTTGTGTTATTCTGTGACAGTCAGAGTGCGATTCATCTCAGCAAGAATCCGACTTTTCATGCAAAGTCGAAGCATATTAAAGTGCGGTATCATTGGATACGAGATGCACTGGAAATGAAGTCATTTTTAATTGAGAAGATTCATACTGACGAGAATGGTTCAGATATGATGACAAAGACATTGCCTGTGTCGAAGATGATATGTTGCAGAAAGAAAGCTAGCATGGTTGAGCAGTACCTTCCCACTTGAGTCGTGAGGGGGAGATTTGTTGGGTGGGCTCACTCCCCAAGTGGAACCCACCAATTTTATTAATAGTATTATTATTATTATTATTATTGAAATAAAAAGAAAAAGAAAAAAAAAAAGTTTTAGTGGGCTTGGTCCTCTTGAAGGTAATAAAAGGGATTGAGAAATCCTAAGGACACAACAGAAAGAAAAACACAGAAAGACAACGGAAGAAGAACGGTTGCCAGAGAAGAAAAATAAGGGTTTGGTTCCAGTGGTGGTAACAGGTGTGTAGCAAACTTGCTCCGGTTGATCTACAAATTTAGTATGTTATTCCTACCAATGAGTTTGTTACTTTAATATATAATTTGAGTAGTTTTATAGAGTTACTTTGGCATACCCACTTTAGTGGAAGGTTGTTATAAGGTTGTTATTGTTGATTGATATTCCCTATTGTTATTAGGAAGACTCTTGGTGTACCGATTAATTATTATAGTTGAAGATTTTACTGGACTAGGTCCGTGTTTTTATTCTCTCAATTTGAGGGAAGTTTTCCACATTAAAAATTGTGTTTGTCTCATATTTAATTTTCTGCCAATTATTATTGCTCTTGGAATTGTATTTTCTGTTTGGCCATTTATCTGCACAGGTGGGGGAAAAATATTACGCATTATTAAGATAGTTATCGCTAATTATCTCTGGTTTTTCCCAATATATATTTGTATGATGACTCTAACAACTCCTAGATATGTCAAGCATTTATCCATATCGTGAATTCCATGATACTAAAAACAAATTGAAATTTCCCCTCCTTGGTTGATAGCATGTTCAATTTTTAGTTATGACTACACAAGCAATTTGATGTGCAGAGAGATAACAAGTTTGAAAAAGTTATAAAAGCCAATAATTTATTAATCAACACACATGCTAGTGTATTAAATGAACTGACATGACTGAAAATAACATGCCTACATTAAATTAAAATTTTCATGTAGTCTAACACTCAAAATAACATGTCAGTTCATACTTTAATCGCAATCTAACACTCAATCGATCATAGCTTGAACTTACTCTCTTGTGCAACATGTAAGGTGACCATTCTTCATTCAACGATGATACTATATTATCATGTTTTGCACATCAAATTAATTGGTTATGCCATGTAAAATTAAATAAGGAAAATTACCGAATACAAAATCAAATAAAAAAAATTCACGAAATTGTAACATTGTAACCTTGATTCTAAATTTTCTCTTTTTCAATGCTATGTAATTTTTTTTAGTGGAACAACCAAATTAAACACAATAGTGCTTACTTATTTAGTTTACCTTTCTTTTTGTGTCAATGAAATTGATCAGAATTTTATGGTTTAGTTTTAAATTTTGTGGTTTTAGCAATTGGAATTTTAATATCCCTTTTAGTTTTTTTTGCATGTGTTATCTTTAATCTTACATAGCTCATTTCTATGATGTATTAGCTAGTAGAATTAATAAAGTCACGTTGATCATCCTCTTTACGCCGTGAATAATGCTAGGCATAAGATGATAAGATGGTCTTTTTCACTAGGTACCAAATCAGAACCTTAATTGGCAAGACAACAAAACAAACACTACATCATAAGAAAGTAGTACTAAATAAGTATATGTGTCAACAAAAAAAACAGCTACGAAAACTTGAAAATTGAAAATATTGACCCAAGTGCACTAGATCTAGGGTAATTGTTGCAATTAACCCATAAAGGGTCATTTTCATATCAATATGAACAATGAATTTTTTTGGTGGGGTTCCCACTTCACCTTTGTTGTATAAAGTTTAGACAAAAAACTCAACTAACATATAACATCATAATTGTTATTTTTGCTTAGAAATTAGTAGTATATGCATATACTCAAAATTTCAACATTCAATATTTTGGGTGAGGTAAAAGAAAACTTACGGCATGAATAAGAGGATTTTAAGCTTCTTGAACAATATATATCAATATTGTACCATTGTCAACTCGCAAGAGGCTGCAAATACATTTGAATTAATTGAGAGTAGTTTTTTACTAAAATGCACTAAAAACTTAAGGTGTAATGAAACCTGAAATTTAATAAAAAAGGAAAAAATTAATCAACTATATTACACAATATCGTATTTATAAGAGTAAGAAATTACACAACAAAAACATATCAAGAAAACTTTAAATAGATTTTGAGAAATATCACATTTTAAATTCAATTAAGTAAGAATATTTTAAAATGATATTTCACTACAATATTGATTCAAATGTACTAGTATGTCGCACATGATGAAATTTGTGGAAGAAAAAAAAAAGACTTGAAGGGGAGAAAGAAACTACAAATTGAGGAAATAAAATAAGAAAAATATGGTGGAAGACACATACTACAATGAGATCATTGGACTATAAACAATATTTTAATCAAAAATTGCACAAAAAACTAAAATGCATTTTTCATTACTATCTCTTTTCAAACAATCGGATAAAACACTAGTGCCAAATCCAAATATTCCTTCAAACACTTCACATGTCTGAGTCAAACCTCCTGATTGATATGTTCTACAACTATTGGCAAAGCAACCATTCAATAACGTTTAATTTCAAATCAAAATTCATATTAAACACAAGCTAGTATTAACAAAAAAAAATGAGAATAAATACAAATACTATCAAAAAATATAAGTAAATCTCACTATTTCCCGATTCTTCTTTTTTATTTATTTATTTATTTATTTATTGAAAAATCATCGTATTGCAAAAAAAAATTCATTACCAATTTAATCTCACATGAAACACACACCCATACACCCATAGTTGTCCAAAATAAATTAATATATGTGATTCTCACCCAAAAACAATAGTGGTTGAAGAGTTAATACTAACAGGAGAGAAAAGACAATACATCTGAGGTTTATTATACTCCTATTACTATGAATAATATTAGGCATAATATAATTTTTTTTGAGGCAACAAAAAGGACACTACACCACCAATATAAGGTGGTTAGAAGAAGGAAAGATCAAAGCCAAATTGAAAGCATGCAAGGAAGAGAATTTCAATAGAATAGTACTAAGCTTTGTATTTGGTTAGATAAATTGGCCAAGATTTATTGTGGTGTAAACCATGTATGGACCTAAAGATTATCACCATTAATAGCAATGAATATTTTATTTTTACTTTTTTCACAATTGATTTACTTTAAAACATTGATTTCAAAAAAAATATGCTTGTATTAAAAAAATTAAAAATATTCAGAAGAAGTTATAAGAGTAAGAAATTACATAAACAAAAACATATCAAGAAGCATTTTAAGGAGATTCTTAGCAATATCACATTTTACATTCAATTAAGTAAGAATATTTTAAAATAATTTTTCACTACAATATTGATAAAAATGTACTAAAGGTGTGGAAGAGAACAACTACAATGGAACTAATGGACTATATAAACAATATTTTACTCCAAAATATCACCAAAAACTAAAAACACTCCTCCATTACTATCTCCATTCAAGCAATGGGAAAAAACATTGAGTGATTTTCTTTTTTATTACAATTGTGATAAAAACGAATATAACATCAAAAACAAATTCAAAGATTATGTCAAACGCTTCATCTATCTCAATCAAACCCCCAAATTGATTGGTGTTACACCTATTGTCAAAACAATCATTCAATAAAGTTTAATTTTAAATCAAAATTCATATTAAACACTAGCTAGTATTAACAAAAAAAAATGGGAATAATAAAAAATATTATCAAAGAATATTTTTAAATCCCACTTTTTCCCAATTCTTCATTTAAAAAAAATCATCCTATAGACAAAAATTGCATTATCAATTTAATCCCACGTAGAGCATAAACACATGCATCCATAGTTGTACAAAATAAATAAACATACTGATTTTTCACTCAAAAACAATAATGGCTGAAGAGTTAACACTGACATAAAAGAGTATTTTGTCCCAATACATTTTATCAGAGACATAAACCTATAGGAAAAGTTGCACCGGTTATGATTAATGAGCTTCCCCACCTCCAACTCCAAGGGGGAATCGGATGTCCGAGCATTAAACAAATACTAATTGAGCCAGTGGAAATCGAACCTGGTACTTAGGGGATAATTATCGTGTTCATTCATTTCCACTACCAATTGAGTAAGTCATAAATATTAAAAAAAAAAAGACAAAAACACTACACTTATGGAAAATTACAAGAGACAAAATCAAACCTAGAAAGTTAAGATTTATCTTTTGCTATTCTAAAAATCTCAACATTGTACACTTGATTTCAGGTTTTCACTTTTTATTGGCTATGTAATTTTGTTTTTTTGTGGAACACTGAAATTTAGCAAACATGATGATTTTAATTTTAATTTTTAATTTTATTTATATTTTTGTTTAGTCGCAATTTTAATAACCCTTTTAGATTTCTAATGATCTCTGTTGGCTTGTTACTCTAATGTAGTAGCTAGTAGAATTAATCAAATCATGTTCATTATACTCTTGATGTTATGAACTACATTAATCATAACATGATCTTTCTCGAGGCAACAAAAAGAATAGTACATCACCACTAAGTAATACAAATTAATAAGTATGTATTGTAAAAGTATGAGTGATGAAGATTGAAAATCCTTACCCTGACTGCAATAGAGTGAGGGCAACTTCTACAAGTTTAGCAATTAACCCACAAATCATTACTTGTGGTATTAATCAGAAGCACAAATTCCTTTGGTGGTGATCCAAACTTCATAAACTCTTAGAGTGTGAAGTTGAAGACATCTGCCAAACAAATGCAACATTTTTAAATGATGAGCTTTATCGCGAGCTCTAAGCGTGTCGATATCACCATTGGATTAAGTGGAAAGACCCAATTTAAAGGAAGGTAATAGATGCACATCGTCAGTACAATAACATTGGCAATGTAGTATGCCAAAAACAACAATGTCGAAATGTTGAACTGTATTTTTCCTTTAGAACAGTCTCTGAATATAAGGTGGTTGGGAATAGGAAATGTCAAAGTTGAATCGAAAAGCATGCAAGGAAGAGAGTTTCAACGAAATAGTACTAAGCTTTGTATATGATTAGATAAATTGGTCATACCTTCTTGTTGTGTAAACCATGTATAGACCTAAAGATTCTCACCATTAATAGCAAAGAATATCTTTTTTTTTTTTTTACATTAGCAAAGAATATCTTTTTTTTTTACATTTTTCATAGTTGATTTACTTAAAAACATTGCTTTCAAAACATTTTCCTTGTATTGAAAAAATGAAAACCATTGAGAAGAATTACCACAAACAAATTTTTCTATGTACAAACTATTAATCAATCATTAATTAAATAACAAAATTTGAAACTCATCAAGGAAATAAAACAAAGACTCACGCATACACGTACTTGTGTCAAAGAAACTAAGTTCAATATATTTAGTATAAAACACATCAATCAACAAATATTAAAGAAAAACCATTCATGTAGATGTCACTTCCAATATCAATGTGAACAATGAATTCATTTGGTGGATATCCAAACTTCACTACTGTTGTATAAATCATGGACATAAAATCCAACCAACACATAACAACATAATTGTTATTTTTGCTCAGAAGTTAGTAACACATACATATACTTAAAAATTCAACATTCAATATTTTGGGTAGTATAAGAAAACTTACGGCATGAACAAAAGGATTATAAGTTTCTTGAACAAGATATGTCAAAGATGTATCACTGTCAAATATATTTCTTTTGTAAAATGCTGCAAATATATTAAGATTAACTAGGAGTATTTTTCATTGACATAAATGCACTAAAGATTTAAAGTTCAATGAAATCTGAAATTTAATGAAAAAGAAAAATATTAGTCAACTATATTGTACAATGTCATTATTATTAGAGTAAAAAATTACACAAACAAAAATAGATCAAGATGCATTTTAAGGAGATTCGTAGCAATATCACAATTTACATTCAATTAAATAAGAATATTATAAAATGATTTTTCACTTCAATGTTGATTCAAATGTACTAAATATGTTGTCGAGATGAAAATTTGTTGAAGAAAAAATTAAATGAATTGAAGGGAGAGAAAGGAACAACATGGTCAAGAAATAAAAATAAAAAAATAGTGTGGAAGAGAACATATTGCAATGGAACTATAGGACTATATAAATAATATTTTCCTCCAAAATATCACCAAAAACTAAAATTACTCCTCCATTACTATCTCCTTTCACGAATTGGGAGAAAACATTGGGTGTTATTCTTTTTTATTACAATTGTGATAAAAATGAATATAACACTAGAGACAAGTCCAAAGATTCATCTATCTTAGTCAAACTTTCAGATTGATTGGTGCTACACCTATTTCCAAAACAATAATCCAATAAAGTTTAATTTTAAACCAAAATTTATATTAAACACTAGCTAGTATGTAAAAAAAAAAAGGAATAAATGCAAATATTATCATAGAATATTTGTAAATCCTACTTTTTCTAATTCTTCATTTTTTTTAAATCATCTTATGGACAAAAATTGCATTACCAATTTAATCTCAAATAAAGCAAAAAAACATACCCCTATAGTTGTACAATACAGGGTTCTCACTCAAAAACAATAATGGCTGAAGAGTTAACACTGAGAGGGAAGAGTATTGTGTCCAAATATCCAATGTTCAAGCATTCAACCAATACAACTTGAGCTAGTGTGAATCGAACTCGGTACATAGAGAATAAATACCGTCGTCCATTCATTCCCACTACCAATTGAATTGGCCAAAAATATTAAAAATTAAAAATAATTAAAAATAATAAAAAAAACACTACACTTATGGAAAATTACAAAAGACAATAAAATCTACAAAGTTATGATTTATCTTTTGCTATTCAAGAAATCTCGACATTGTACACTTCATTTCTGGTTTTCATTTTTTCTAGGCTATATAATTTTGGTTTTAATTTTTAATTTTATTTTGGTTTTTGTGTTGTTGTTATTCTAATGATCTCTTTTGGCTTGTTATTCAGATGTTGTATAGCTAGAAGAATTAATCAAACCATATTCGTTATACTCTTGATGTTATAAATTACATTAATCATAACATAATTATTCCCGAGGCAACAAAAAAAAGACTACACCACCGGTAAGTAATACTAATTAATAAATATTTATAGTAAAAGTAAGAGTGATGAAGATTGAAAATACATATCCCGAGTTCAATAGAGTGAGGACAATTTCTACAAATTTAGCAATTAACCCACAAATCATTATTTTCAGTATCATTCATAAGGTTGAATTCTTTTGATGGTGATCCTAACTTCATAAACTCTTGGAGTGTGGAGTTGAAGACATATATCAAACAATGCAACAACTTTGAATTGTGAGCTTTATCGCGGGCTCTAAGCGTGTCAATATTACCTCGGGGTTAAGTGGAAAGACCCAACTTAAAGGAAGGTAATAGATGCACAACGTCAATACGATAACATTGGCCATATAGTATGCCAAAAACAACAATGTCGAATTGTTGAACTGCATTTTTCCTTTAGAATAATCTCTAAATATAAGGTGGTTGAATGAAGGAAATATCAAATCCTAATGGAAAATCATGCAAATAATAGAATTTCATTGGAGCAGTACCAAGCCTTGTATTTGTTTAGATAAATTGGTCAAGTTTTTTTGTTGTGTAAACTATGTGTGGAAATAAATATTTTCACCATTAATAGTAATAGAAATTTCTTTTTACTTTTATGACAGTTGTTTTACTCTAAAACATTGATTTCAAAAAAAGTTATACTTGTATTGGCAAAATTAAAAATATTGAAAAGAATTAACACATATGAATTTTCTCATCTACAAAATATTAACCATTCAATAAGTGAATAACAAAATTTGAAAATCATTAAGAAAACAAATGAAAGACCCACGCACACACGCATTTGTGTCAAAGAAATTGAGCTCAATCTGTTTAGTATAAACTACATCAATAAAAAAATATTAAAGAAAAACCACTCATGTAATGGTTAATTAAATATCAATGTAAACAATGAATTCATTTGCTGGATATCCCAACTTTACTTGTTTTGTATAAATCATGGACATAAAATTCAACCAACACATAACAACATAATTGTTATTTCTGCTCAAAAGTTAGTAACACACACACACACACACACACACACACATATATATATATATATATATATATATATATATATATATATATAAATTCAATATTTTGGGTAGTATAAGAAAACTTACGGGATGAACAAGAGGATCATAAGCTTCTTGAACAAGATATGTCAATGTTGTATCACTGTCAAATGAGTTCGTAAATATATTTAGATTAATTAGGAGTATTTTTTTATTGACATAAATGAACTAAATATTTAAAGTTTAATGAAACCTGATATTTAATGAAAAACGAAAATATTAGTCAACTATATTACACAAGAACAAAAACAAATCAAGAAGCATTGTAACGTGATTCTTACCAATATCACATTTTACATTCAATTAATCAAGAATATTTTAAAATGATTTTTCACTACAATATAGAATCAAATATACTAAATATGTTGTACATGATAAAAATTTGTTGAAGAAAAAATTAAATGAATTGAAGGGGAAGAAAGGAACAACAAACTCAAGAAATAAAATAAAATAAAATAAAAAACATTGTGGAAGAGAATTTACTGCAATGCAACTATTGGACTATATAAACAATAATTTACACCAAAATATCACCAAAAACTAAAAGCACTCCTCCATTATTATCTCATTTCAAAAATTTGGAGAAAACATTGGGTATTATTATTTTTTTTTACAATTGTGACGAATATAACATCAGAGACAAATCCAAACATTCATGTCAAACGCTTCATTTATCTCAGTCACACTTTCAGATTGATTGGTGCTACACCTATTGCCAAAGTAATCATTCAATAATGTTTAATTTTAAACCATAATTCATAATAAACACTAGCTAGTATTCAAAAAAATGGGCATAAATGAAAGTATTATCGTAAATCCCACTTTTTCCCAATTCTTCATTTTTTTAAATCATCATATGGACAAAAAATTGCATTACCAATTTAATCCCACATAGAGCATAAACACATACACCCATAGTTGTATAAAATAAATAAGCATACGGGTTTGTCACCAAAAAAAAAATGGTTGAAGAGTTATCACGGAAGAGTATTGTGTCCAAATACATTTCATCATAGATATAAGTTTATAGGAAAAGTTGCACTGATTATCAATATCGTGAGGAGAGTAATGAGCTCCTGCACCTCATACTCTAATGGGGTATCGAATGTCTGAGCATTGAACCAATAAAAATTGAGTCAGTGGAAATCAAACCTAGTACCTATAGGATAAGTACCGGCATCCATTTATTTCCACTATCAATTGAGCCAACAATAAATATTAAAAAATAAAAAAAAAACAAAAAAAAACTATACTTATGGAAAATTATAAGAGACAAAATCAAACCTAGAATGTTAAAATTTATCTTTTGCTATTCAAGAAATCTCAATATTGTACACTTGATTTTAGGTTTTCACTTTTTTAAGGCTATATAATTTTGTAAGTTGTGGAGCACTGAAATTGAACAAAAATGATGTTTTTAATTGTAATTTTTTTTTGTGTAGTTGTAATTTTTATAATACTTTTAGATTTCTAATGATCTATGTCGGCTTGTTACTCTGATGTTGTAGCTAGTAGAATTAATCAAATCATATTCATTATACTTTTGATGTTATGAATGACATTAATCATAACATGGTCTTTCGCGAGGCAAAAAAAAAAAAGACTATACCACCGGTAAGTAATACTAATTAATAAATATGTATAGTAAAAGTAAGAGTGATGAAGATTGAAAATCCTTATCCCGAGTGCAATAGAGTGGGGACACTTTCTACAAGTTTTGCAACTAACACACAAATCATTATTTCTGGTATCAATCAGAAGCGTGAATTCCTTTGATGGTGATCCTAACTTCATAAACTCTTAGAGTGTAAAGTTAAAGACATCTACCAAATAATGCAACATTTTTGAATGCTGAGCTTTATCGCAAGCTCTAAGCATGTCGATATCACCATTGGGTTAAGTGGAAAGACTCAATTTAAAGGAAGGTAATAGATGTACACCGTCGGTACAATAACATTTGCCATGTTTTATGCCAAAAACAACAATGTCGAAATGTTGAACTCCATTTTTCTTTTAAAAAAAATCTATGAATATAAGGTGGTTGGAAGAAGGAAATACCAAAGCTAAATCGAAAAACCAGCAAGGAAGAGAGTTTCAATGGAGTAGTACCAAGTTTTGTATTTGTTTAGATAAATTGGTCATGTATCATTAATTAAAAAAAAAATTATACTTGTATTGACAATTAAAAATATTGAAAAGAATTAACACATATGAATTTTTCTGTCTACAAAATATTAGCTAATCAATAAGTGAATAACACAATTTGAAAATTTTAGAAACAAATCTAAGACCCACGCACACACGCATTCATGTTAAAGAAACTGAGTTGAATCTATTTGGTGCAAAACACATCAATCAACAAATATTAAAGAAATATCACTCATTTAAAATTAAGTATGAAAAGATACAAAATCGAATATAAAAAATTCTTCAAATTGTAACATTGTATCCTTGATTGCAAGTTATCTCTCTTTTGATAGTTTAATTTTAATTTTGTGATTTTAAAAACTGTACTTTTAATATCACTTTTTGTTTTTTAATGAAATCTTTAATGACTTGCTTGTCTGATATAGTAGCTAGTAGAATTAATAAAATAATGTTGATCATCATCTTGATGGTATGAATAATGTTAGACATAAGATGCTAAGATGGTGTTTTCAATATGTAACAAATTTGAACCTTGGTTGGCAAAGCAATAAAATCACAATTGGATTATAAACAATATTTGACTCTAGAATTGCACCAAAAACTAAAATGTCTCCTCCATTACTACCTCCTTTCAAGCATTGAGAGAAAACTTTAGCTGTTATTCTTTTTTATGACAATTGTGATAAAACTGATATGACATCAAGGTCAAATCCACATATTTCGTCAAATGTTTCACTTGTATCAATCAAACCTTCAAATTGATTGGTGCAACACCTATTGACAAAACAACCACCCAAAAAAGTTTAATTTCAAAACCAAAATTCATATTACACATTTGTTAGTATTAACAAAAACATGGAAATAAATGCAAATACTACCAAATAAAATATAAGTAAATCTCACTATTTCTCAATTATTCTTTTTTTGTTTTGTTGAAAGAGCATCCTATTAACAAAAATTGTATTACCAATTTAATCCCAGATAGAACATAAACACATACAACTATAGTTTTCCAAAATAAATAAGCATACGGGTTTCTCACCCAAAAACAATAGTAGTTGAAGAGTTAACATTGATAGGAGAAGATCGCTCGAGTGTTGTGTCAAAATACATTTCATCAGAGATATAAACACCCGAGGTTTCACTCCGATCTTGATACCCATAGCAAAAGTTGCACATTTATTATTATTATTATTATTATTATTATTATTATTATTATTATTATTATTATTATTATTATTATTATTAGGAGAATAATAAGCTTCTGCACCTCAAATTTCGAGGGGCATCAAATGTTTGAGTATTGAACCAACACAATTGTGGATAAACCAGTCTTGTTAAAAGAATTGAGCTTAATATATACAATACAAAACAAATCAAGCCATGAATATTAAAAAATAAAAAATAAAATAAAAAACTACACTTAGGGAGTCAAAATCAAACCCAAAAAGTTAAGATTTATCTTTTGTTATTCAATAAATCTCAATATTGTTGTAAATTTGATTCCATATTTTCCCTTTTTTCAAAACTAAGTAATTTTATTTTTTTTTGGAACACCGAAATTGAGCAAATTTTATATTTTCTTTTATTTTAGTTTGTGTAGTTGTAAGTTTAATAACCCTTTTAGATTTTTATATATAGTAAAAAATATAGTGATGAAGATTGAAAATCATGAACCCGAGTGCACTAGAGTAAGGGCAATTCCTGTAAGCTTTGCAGTGAACCCATATAGCATTACTTTAGGAATCAACCAAAACAACAATTTCTTTGGTGGTGATCGCAACTTCACTTTTATGTATAAAGCCTGATAATGTAAATCAATAATGACTATATAATAAATTCATATAAAAGAGACCCCAAAAAACTAAAGCAATAGATAAAAGAGTTTATGAGAGAAGATTAGCTTGATCCAAAGGTGTTTAGATCAGAGTTACCTTGAAGTGTGAAGTTGAAGACTTTTAAGACAAATTCTCAAATTAAAGTTTTGATGAAAATAAATGAAGGTTAATTAAGAATATTAATTATGATTCTAAAATGTTATGCTAATTTAACATGTGTTTTGAGTGAATTAATTTAAAGATAGGAATCAAGCAAAGTAAAGAATGTCATATTACAAGTAAATAAGAACATTTTGGAGAATGAACTTCAAGATCAAGATTGATCAGTACAACCTAAAGATCAATAGATTTACACTAGTCCAATGAAAACTTTGTCTCTGAATTGTATTCTAAGATTATCAGTACTTGGTAAATAACAAGTAGGATCCATTCCAATCAAAGAAGGCATTTGAATCACTAAGATAAAAGATCATGAATCAAGCTAGTTGAAATAAATTTGAACCAACTTCAACCAAACTGTCAAGAAAGTTAATTAATCTTGATATGTACAAGACATCAAAAAGTCATCCAGAATGATCAAAACTGAACCTCCAGATTGATCATCAATATCCATAAAGTTCAAAGACTGACAATCCAAACTGTTAATCAATCTTCATAAAGTTCAAAAGTTAAGTTATTATGAGTTTTGTTCTGCAGAAGTTCACCATTATTCTTCAAAATCTGTTGGACAGAATCAGGCCTCAAGTTTGAAGATATAACATCAACAAATATATGCGAAACATAGAGGATCATTAATCAAAGGCAATCTAATCAAAAACGAATAACCCAACCCAGTCAAACAGATTTCAGAATTGTTCAAAGGCTGAAATATTTTTATTCATTTATATTAGCTTTGGTCAAAACTGACAGAGCACTACCAACAGCTCTATTGACCATTATTGATTGATCCAAAATACCTATAAAAGAAAGATCAATGTCCAGGGAAATTGCAAAAGTTCATGTGCTATCAAGTCTCACAAATCATTCACATTCACTTGAAATTCTCATTTTCTCAAAAGAGATTCAGTTCTTATTATATATCATACTATGTTATTATTATATTGAATTTTTGTAAAGAGTCGAATCTCAAATAAGAGTTGAGATAAATCATATTATATCAAAACAATTTCACAATTATTGAAAAACTCAAAGTATAAGAGTTAAGTATAGTTTGAATAGATTGGAAGAAATTCTATCAAGATTGATAGGTGATTCATTTGCTTTCTGGTAGGAAAGAAATAGAGCTTGTAATATATCAAGGTTGATATAGGCTAGGTGTTGTAAAACCAAGAAGGTTCTATGTTTTGAACACTTAGTGGAAAATCTCACAGTTGTGAGGACTGGACGTAGCCTAAGTTGGGTGAACCAGGATACATCTTTGTGTGGCATTTTTTCTCTTATCTCTTTATTTATTAAGCTTGATTGATTAACTGAATTAAAACATCAACTAAATTTCTGTTTTTAAGCTAAATAAGAATGTTCTCAGTTTTCTGGTAAAAACCAAGAATGTTCTCCGTTTTCTATTTTGTTAACCAAGATCCTTCTTGAGTTAAATCTTTAGATTTTTCAGGAATTTTTTTAAAAGGAACATTTACAATTCAAATCCTCCTTCCTTTTAAATGGATTTGCTACTTCAAAGACATCTACCGAACAATGCAACATTCTTGAACAGTGAGATTTATGGCAAGCTCTAAGCATGTCCATATGAAAACAGGGTTAAGTGGAAATACCCATTTTAAATGAAGGTAATCGGTGCACAACGTTGGTATAATAACATTGATCATGTAGCATGCCAACAACAACAACGTCAAAATGTTGAACATCATTTTTGCTTTAGAACAATCTTTAAATATAAGGTGGTTAGAATAAGGAGAGATCAAAGAAAAATCAAAAAGCATGCATGGAATAGAGTTTCGATAAAATAGTACTAAGTTTTGTATTTGGTTAGATAAATTGGACAAACTTTATTGCGGTGTAAACAATGTATGGACATAAAGATTCTCACCATTAATAGCAATGAAGAGTTCAATTAACTATATTGCTCGATGTATTGTTTTACTTTTAAATAATTTTTTCTATTTATATATTATTTGTTTGTATAAATAATTTAAATATTATTGGTTTTACAACAATTGTAATTTTAATTTGATTAATTCATGACATATATTAATAGATCTACTAATTAATATAGATATTGTGGTGTATGTTGTTGTAATTTTGGGTTCTACAATCGTGTATTTTATGAGTTGAATTATTTTTGAGTTGAATTGTAGTTGTTGGGTTATTATCGCTGATATGTATGTTCGAGTCTAATATGTGAATGTGACATGCTATATGTGCATTTTTTCTTGTTACATGAATTAATCTAATTAAATGACATGCATCATGTAGATTGGTGTGTGTAAACCTTCATTGCATCATGTAGATTGATACATGTATATGGACTAAAATTTATTATACAATATAATATTATACTTTCTATTTATCCGTTAAAATTTCAAAAATTTGACCACCCCAATATGTTAATTCAGGATATGTCACTTTGTATCATTATACTTATATAGGTTTAAAAACGTGTGTATATATGTATATTCTAAATTATAAAATCAAGTACAGGGAATAAAACTATTTTAATGAATTATGTCATCACATAGATGAATGTCTTGGTAAAGGAAAATCATAGTTATAACGAGTATATTGAGATAATTCTCTCCTTATAATGATGATATCTTTGCATACCTACAACTTTCTCTTTGTTGGATTAGTCACTTCCTTTAACAAATATAGTTTTATTTATACTTGATTTATCAAATTTTGAGTAACCACGACCACTCTTGTTATTGGAATATTTTTACATATTAAGAATATTTTTCAATCCAATTTGTCCCTTTTCATATCTTTCATTTACTCTATTTAATTGGAAAATTTTGAAAGAAAGAGAATCACACTTATTGCATATAAAATTTTGTTTAAATTTTTCATAATCTTTTTCAATAGTGTCAATTTTGTCTTGAAAAGATGAAATCTGTTTCTTTTGAGTTGACACTACTTTGAACAGACTTTTACATTCGATATGTAGTTCGTTAATGGCATTTTGAGCATCATTATATTCAATAATTAATTCACTATTAGTCTCATTATTATGAGAAAGTCTTTGTTACTAACATCTTCTTCATAGTCAGATTGATGTGATGTCATCATGGCAACATTTTCACATTCATCACTTTCCGAATCTGAAGATAAATTGACTTCATTGTCCTCCTAGGCTATATAGGCATTTTTGAATTTTTTCTTTTTGAGAGCATTTTTCTTGACAATGTTTGGACACTATGCCTTTATTTGCCTTGCTTACCACACTCAAAGCAAGTGAAGTTTTGGCTTGAAGTGGAAACATCCTTCTTTCTAAAACTTTTCCTTTTAAAATTTTTATCGTTTTAAGGAACTTACCAAATTTCTTTACGAGGAAGGTGATGTTTGCATCTATATCTGAATTCTCATCATTGATTTGTTCTTTTGGCTCTGCTTTCAAGGAAATGTTCTTTGTCTTCTTTTCTTGACTTTCGTTCTTTTCTAGCCTTCCAAGTTCAATTTCATGTTCTTTGATAGGGTTTCTAGCCTTCCAATTTTCTGAAAAGTGCAGAAAGAGACATCTTTGATAGGGTTTTTTTTCCATAAGTTGTCATTACTTTCGGTTTCCAAGCCCTTGTTAATGATCTTAACACTGAGGTTCAATTCATCATTAGTCAAGATTTTCCCAAGTGCAGCTAAGTGGTTTGTCAAATGAGAAAATATTTTATGTAAGTCTAGAATAGATTCTTCAGGATGCATTCGAAATAGTTCATATTTTTGAAATAATGTATTGAGTTTAGAACGTTTTACCTCAATAGTTCCTTCATGAGTTACTTCAAAAGTATCTCAGATTTCTTTCGTTGTTTTACAATGAGACACACGAAAGAATTCATCCATTTCAAGTGTTGATTGTAACATGTTTGGGGCCTTCTTATCAAACAACAATTTCCTTTTGTCATCATATGTCCATGAGGCTTTTACCTTTGTTTCTTATTTATTGTCGATGACTGTTTTGGGAACATAAGGATCATTTTCAACTGCATCCCAAATATCATCTCCTTGTGCCTCAAGATATGCCTGCATGCATATCTTCAGAAAAACATAGTATTCTCCAACGAATCAATGTGGTTTATTACTACTACCACCATCTCTAAAAACTGGTTGTGCAGAAGCCATGGATAAGGATTGAGGAGCAAATTATAGGAACCCACTATGATGCCAATTGTAAGAATAGATATGTACCTAAGAGAGGGTGAATTAGGTGTTTAGAAATTTTCTTGTTTTTAGAGATCTAGTGATTGATTTTTCTGATTAGGATAGTGTACAGAAAAAAGTAAATGGCAGAAAAATAACGAACAGTGATATTATCCTAATTCCCCTTATGACCAAGGGTACATCTAGTCCTCTTGCACACTACAAGAGATTTTTCCACTATTGTTAGAATATGTACAAATCCCATCCTAGGATCTCTACTACAAACTTCTAACACACTTCCTAAGATAGCACACCACTATCTTAGATTAGAATACTTAAAGAAAGTACAACACTTTCTTTAAATACAATACAATAACTTTAATGATTTTTCAGCAAATGCTTTTGACTAAGAATAAGAGTATAACAGTTGTACAATGATATCAATCTGATATTATTTCAAGTATACTAGAGAAATTTTCTCAATGATATGAAAATATATTGCAAGTACTTGAAATAAGAAAAATAACTTTGAGAATATTTCAGAAAATTGTTTAGAGTTGTTCAAAGTTTGGTTGTAGGACTGATTCGTTTAAAACTGAAGTTATGGGGTATTTATACTCCATTGACATTAGTTCAGATCACTGGCCATCGTTCCTAGAGGTTTGATGAACATATGCAATGATCTAGAACCATTTTAGAATTAAAAAATTGCATTGTTTCGCAATTGTATTCGGCTACAGCTTATGTGTAATCGAATACACCTCTGTAATGTTAAGTTTTTATTCAAAATTTCAAAATCGTATTCGAATACGAAACCTTGTATTCAAACACAGCTGAGTGAATTTTGCCACTGACTTGTTGTATTCGGCTACACCAGGTTGTAGTCGAATACAAATGTGCAGTCTTAGCTACTGACTTAGCATTTGTATTCGACTACACCATCTCGTAGTAGAATACAAATGTTCAGTTTTAACTACTGACTTAGCACTTGTATTCGGCTACACCATCTCGTAGTTGAATACAAATGTTTAGTTTTAGATACTGATTTATCACTTGTATTCGGCTACAACATGTTGTAGTCGAATACAACATTGAATTTTGCCAAAATCTTTATTTTCAATCATTTTCATGCATTTTTTACACTTTGAAAATCCTTTTGATGCATATGCTAAAATGAAAGGTTCTCATGTGCATTTGAAATGTAAAAATATTAAATTGCATCATGTACCTTTACATTATAAAACTTCTAGTACGTTTGACCATAGTTGACTTCGATTATTTGACTTCTTTATGAGATTGCAACTTGATCACATTCCTTGATCTTTGTCTTCATTTAAAACATAAGTGTTTTACATGACCAAGTTAATCAAGTCATTGTATGGCTTAAAGTAGACACTAACACGATAAGTTGTTTTCCACCTTACTAAGTTATGGTTTCCAACAAGCAACATCAGGACCATTCTCTTTTTATCAAACATAAAGCGTCTAGTTTCACAGTTTTAGCCATATATGTAGCAAATCAAAGACACATTACAGGAGCTTTTTTGTATTAAAGACTTGGGATCTTTTAAGTTTTTCCTTGGGATGGAAGTAGCACAATCAAAATGTGATATTTTTATTTGTCAAAGGAAGTTATGCTGAGAAACAAACCTGCTTTAACACCAATAGATTTTTCTCTAAGACTACAAAAACAAGATTGTTCACCTAGTGTGGATGATATTGAATACAAAAGACTTACCGGGAGACTAATCTACTTGACAACCACAAGACCAGACACTACATTTTTTGTGCAACATCTGAATCAGTTCATGGCCAGCCCCAGTTAGAAACATTATCATGCAACAATCAGGGTGCTCAAATACTTGAAGAAGGCACCAGGAAAAGGCATAAAAGTAGTAATACCAATGATAATAAAAGTAGTAATTCCAATGATAATATATTAAAATATCAAGTTATTCAATAGTAATCACAATAGATAGAATAGTTCATGTATTCTCCAATTATTTAATAGTACTCTCAATAGAGTACCTACAAACATTATTAATTGAACCAACATGAAGCACACTAGTGTAAAATAATTTCATCCAAAAGAAGGTGATCAATGGATGTGTAGTTATAATTAGGATATAGTTGAGAAACTTCAAGATCATCTTCCCCTATTTCAAAATTTGTCATGTCACCTCTAACAAATATTCTATGAACAATGGAAATTGGTATATCTTCTGGAGGAGGTAAAGCTGCATCAAAATCGACACATTTTACCATTAGTCAATGTTGATATATTATTATTATATATTAATTATGACATAAATCAAATACTCAACTCTTAATTTTACATTGGAATACTATAAAATCACTTTTTTGATCGATCCTAACATCAAAATATTAATTTAATTTGTTACATATATTCAAACTAAGAATTTAATAACAAACACAACTTATAACTATATACTCCTTAGGAATTATTTATATGAAAAATTAGTTCATACATCTTTAGAATAAAATATAAATAAAAATTAATATTTTTCTAAAGAAAAATTAAATTTTGAATTTTAAAATTGTAAATGTCGGTTAATTTGGGACTTTAAATATTTATTACATTTCGAATTGCTACTTCAAATTATCTAAAAAAAAATACTCTTTGAACTTTTTGATTTTT
>JBBPBT010000240.1:2552924-2602127 GCA_037974875.1 Cicer bijugum | reverse complement strand
TTAAAAGAACAATTTAATATTTTATAAATTTTAAATATACGGACAAATAATTCTTTTGATGAGTTAAACTCTAAAAAAGATAGCTTTTAAAAAAAATAAAAACAATAATAAGTTGTTTTAGGAAATGAGAATAAATTGCATGCATAACATCTTTTTATCCTTGACCTATTTCACTTATTTTGTGCTATTTTATACATTACATAAATATATGGTTTACGGATCGAGCTTCTATAAAGTGAACAATTTATTATAATAATTTAAACAGAACCTTTTAACATTCTTCATTTGTGTCACATCCTTCAATATTTATCAATTCATTAAAATTCATCTTTTGTTCTATTATATTGTGTTTCTTCAATATATATATAATGCAAACGTTTTCATTTGTCGATATACAATTATTCCATACATTATATAATTTCAATTTTAATTTATCACTCAATGACTCATCAATACACTTAAAAAGCTATAATTACTCATCAAAACTTTCATTTCAATAACTCATACGAAAAAATACAAATCATCAAATATCTTCAAATTATGGCAATACACACACATCAAGATCTATCTTCTATTTTTCAAGCAATGTCTTATAAATTCTAAGTTCAAACAATGATAACCACATTATGAAATGCAACCAAGATACAACTATTTGTGTGACACACTATTAATTCGCGGATACGTCAATAATATTGTTTTTATATTATCAAGTTCAATATCATATATCAATATTATTGCATAGGAAATGAGTTTTTTTTCCCTAGGTTGAATGTGTCTCCCTAAATATTTTTTTTTCTTTTTATAATTAAAAAAACACAAATCATAATTGAAAAAAAATGAATAATATTAAATATTTGAAAATGAAGTACTTTTAACTATTTTATTATTCACTCGAAATTTTCTATGTCTTAAACATTCACAAATTTTTCATGCCAATAATTTTTTTCAACCACTCTTGAAGTTTCTTGATTGTGTCAAATAATTATTTTGAAATTCAAAGACTCACACAAATGAATTGTTTCAATATTTTTGATTTAACAAACTATCACTCACGAATGAATGTTATAATATATCACAAAGCACACAATATTATTAGAAGAACCAATTCAATAAAATGAAAAAAGTTTGAATAAACCAATTCCACATTGAAATATATTTTGCAAGAATTCTATTACTCAACAATATTTTACTTTTTCTTTTGTACTAATGCAAACCTAACTTATATATAATTATTCAAAAATATATTTAACTTTAAGTATATAAACACTTGAGTATATTCTACTATAAAAAAATTAATATTACTTTTAAAGTACATATTATTATTATTTTATACTTAATAATATATTAAATTCTATCACGCAACCTGCGAGTTATTCTATTTCAATATAAAGGAGTAGCCTCCACAAATGTTACTCCTATGGAATTGAATTCCTTGCAAAGTTGTATCTTGGATGTCGGAGTTTTTGAATTAATAGTGTGAGTATACACAAAAGATGAATAACCTAAAGAGATGCTTGCCTTCACCATATACTTTCCTATGTAACCACTTCCATCAAATACAATTATCTTATTCTTTTTTACCCTCCATTTTTTTGGATGTACAGTGATTACCCATCAACAAGGTATATGATTTTTTATTTTTTTTCTTTGATGGAAACTAACAAAGAGAGCACAGTGTTCTCCTCCCCTTTATTGAAAGTTTGTTGTGATTTTTTTTAAAATAGTCAATGATAATAATTAATTATTAATTTTGTGAAAGGTCAAAATTAAATTCATGATCTCCTCTATGAAATATTTACCATCTTTTACCGCATAAATATTAAATCATAATAACTATATTAAATATATATATATATATATATTTAGGATTTAATGTATATATATTATCAATGTAATTTTTACATTGTAAATCAATTACAACCGTCAAATTAGTAGAAATATTTAATTTTTACTTAAACTACTTCTAATTTCATCTCTTTAAATAGTTTTGATATGCTCACAATTTAAAACATTTTAGATTGACAATGCATAGCAATTAATATCATATATATAAAAAGTACACAAGAGAATATTATTGGTGAGTAAATTTATATTTATAATTTTTCTCTAAATGTGTGGTAATATTACAAACTTTTATTAAATTTTAATTATGTTGAGTTTAAATATAAACGGTTAAGTTTCACGTTGACTAAAAAATAATATAATTTTTTATATATAAAATTAGATGTCTTAAAGTTTTTGATGAAGATGTAGAGTTAAGGTTCCATGTAGATGCTAGTGCATTTGACTCATTGTTGTAGGTGCAGTTTAATTTGAATAAATATTATTGGTGAGATTTGCAGTTGAAGATTCAACTCTTCCTTTCCACTCTTATCTTATTCATAGAAATTCAACTAAACTTGTGATGTTCATTGCATCAATGCAAAACAAGGATATAAATAGGCCAAAATCCATTAACTCTTTGTACAATTGGTCCCATCCGGCCAACCCTTAAACCATCAATCAAACTGTTGATTTTGTTTCTAAGCACATGGTTAGAAGCAAGTCCTCGTCACTATTTTGAAAGAGACATGCCATGTGGAAGAAAGTTCTTTTATGTTAGACCTTGATAACAAAAGTCATCATATTTCAGTTGAGTATAGTACAAAACAATTAAAAAAAAAAAAACTCAACGATATATTTAAAATAATAGTAAAACTCTTAATCAATAAGCTATTGTAGGAAGCTTATAGCGAAGTGCTTATTTAAAAATTAATATGAAAGTTACATTTACATTATAATAAGTTGAAAGCAAATCAAATGGTTAATGAACTTCAATTGTTAAGTGTTTATTTATGTTATGAAATAAGCCTAGATAAACTCTAAATAAATTCTTCCAAACACTCTAAATAAGTTACTCCAAATGACCAATATGTTGAACATTCAAACCAATAAACTTTTCTAATGCTTACCATACCCCACCTTGGACTTCATGTTCAGTGCTGCCAATTGACTATCTAAATCAAGAGACATTATTTGCTTACATTAGATGTGAATTTGTTGTTGGTTTGGTTCAGGAGTAATGTTGTAATTTGGATAAGAGTATTTAAATATAAGTCGGATAATGTAAAATCTACGCTTTGATACCAATCGTTAGAACAATAACTCTGGTCCAAAAGAACAAAGAAACAAAAGAAAAACGTAAACAATAAACACACGATGATTAATAATTAAGTTCGACTAGTTGTGCCTATGTCTCTGATAGCATAGCAGTAACTGCAGTTCTTTGTTTATCAATATTCTAGCTTAAACTCAAACTCTCAAACTATCTTTGTCTTCTAAGCTTCTATCTGTGTAAGCTTAAAGAAAAAATTTAATGGCAGTTGGATTAGCTATAACATGTCAAAGTGGACAAAAGAACAATGGCAGGATAACACTTTATGTTGTTCTCTCTTGTATGATGGCTGCCATGGGAGGTGTCATATTTGGCTATGACATTGGTATAACAGGTGGAGTGACATCAATGGAACCATTTCTGAATAAGTTCTTCCACAACATATACCTTAAGATGAAAGAAGACGTCAAAGTTAGCAACTATTGCTTGTTTGACAGTCAATTATTGACCTCTTTTACATCCTCTCTTTATGTTGCTGGTTTTTTTACTTCCTTTTTAGCTTCTTATGTCACCAGAGTCTTCGGTCGCAAGCCGTCCATCATTGCAGGTGGCACTGCGTTCCTCGCCGGTACAGCCCTTGGAGGTGCAGCTTTTAACGTGTACATGCTCATAGTCGGTCGGCTTATGCTCGGAGTTGGGGTTGGTTTTGCAAACCAGGTAGCCAGTATCTCTTTGCTGTCATACTTTTCTTTACAAGCACTTATATAGAAAAAGAAAGATCAGAACAACTTTATAATAATTAATAGGTTTTGAAACATTTGCTTTTTGAATAAGTTGAAATTAGCTTCTACATCTCAATTTTTCAGTAACTCTCTCATTTACTTCTCCAAAAATAGAAATAGCTTATACAGACGCTCTCATATTCTTATATGATAAACGTTTATGTTGTAAGTGTAATTATGATGTTTATCTGAAACGTGGTCTATAAGGACTTTTTTGTAAGTAAATACATAAATTTATTTTAATGGAAAATTGAAAGAAAGAAAAAAATTTCAATAAACTAGAAGCTAATCCAAACTGAACCAAACTAATATGTAAGAAATTTCTCTAAAGTAAATTGTCTAATACAAATCTATTATCATATTAAAATGACCAATTTCTTTCACTTTGAGTGCTGGTTTTGCAGGCAGTTCCTCTATATCTCTCTGAAATGGCACTACCAAGATTTAGAGGGGCAATAAACAATGGCTTCCAATTAAGCATTGGCATCGGCGCTTTATCTGCTAATCTAATCAATTATGGAACAGAGAAGATTAAAGGTAGTTATGGTTGGCGCGTTTCGCTAGCCATGGCTGCAGTTCCAGCCTCTTTCCTAACACTAGGTGCACTTTTCCTTCCAGAAACACCAAATAGCCTAATCCAAACAAGCCAAGATCATCAAAAGGCAAAGCGAATACTTCAACGAATTCGAGGCGTAGAAGACGTGCAATCCGAACTCGATGATCTCACTAAAGCAAATTCTTCTACTTCAACAAAAACAAGTCCACAACAACCATTTAAGCTTATATTGAAAAGAAGACATAGGCCTCAACTTGTAATGGCAATAGCAATACCATTTTTCCAACAAGTGACAGGGATCAATGTCATTGCTTTCTATGCTCCTTTACTTTTTAGAACAATTGGGTTAGGAGAAAGTGCAGCATTGTTATCATCTATTATGACAGGTAATAGAATATGCAAAATGCTGATATCAAGATATAAAAGAGAGAAAATAGAAGAAAAAAAAAATTGTATCAGATTGAATGAGAAAAATATGCAAAATGAATATATGATAGGTTCTATATACAGAGTTAGTGAAGGCTTAACAAACTAACCAACTGAAACTAACTCTAACTAATAGAAACCAACTCTAACTAATATTTATTTCTAATAACAGGTATAACAGGTACATGTTCAACTTTCATATCAATGCTCATAGTAGATAAACTTGGAAGGAGAACTTTGTTTATAGTTGGAGGAATTCAAATGTTTGTATCACAGTGTATAGTTGGAGGCATAATGGCATTTCATCTCAAAGATCATGGTGGATTAACCAAAGGGTATGCTTATATGGTTTTGGTAATGATATGTATCTATGTTGCTGGTTTTGGATGGTCATGGGGCCCACTAGGTTGGTTAGTACCAAGTGAGATTTTTCCTTTGGAAATTAGATCAGTTGGACAAAGTATAACAGTAGCAGTGAGTTTTGTTTTTACTTTTGTTGTTGCTCAGAGTTTTTTGTCCATGCTTTGTCACTTTAAGTCTGGGATTTTCTTCTTCTTTGGAGGTTGGGTGGTGGTGATGACGGTGTTTGTGTCCTTTTTTCTACCGGAGACGAAAAATGTGCCGCTTGAACAGATGGAGAAAGTGTGGCAGGAACATTGGTTTTGGAAGAGAATAGTTTCTGAAAAATAAGTGAGTGAGGTAAAGGGGAAGTTTGATGCTTTGTGGAAGATACAATTCTGGTGCTACATGGATGATATAGCACAAACACTGAAACAAGATCCTCTAAAACAATTCATTTTAAAGGTTAGAGTAAAAAATTTGATATTGCATGCACGTGCATAATAATAAATCATAATCACTTCAAAATATCAATCATCAATTTTTTCATCAATAATTGAAGTTCCTTACACTACAAGAATAATAAAGTTTTCCTGCGGCATTATGTAAGTTTGATTAATTGTTCCTTCAAAAAAAAAAAGTTTGATTAATTGCACTTCATACACTTGACAATATTGAAATACTGTAGTCTGAAATCTTCATGCAAGCATTGTTGTTTGATAAAATTATGACAATAAGGGAATATTGCACAATCCATGTTAAATTCTCATTTAATATAAGAAATAAGGTTATGTTACATTTTAAGTACATTTGTATGCCATCAAATTTCTTCCAACCAACACAATTAGCATAATGACTTAAACTTAAATGCTGATGGGTACCAATTTCTTGAATAGGTTATCTTTCAGGGTAACACAGTAAAGACTTCTACATCTTTCATGGCAGGGCTCCTTACTGAATATTTAAATGTCCAACCATGGCAGGCACCGGCATGTTCCCCCTTTTTATTAAGGGCAACGGCAGCTCCAATAAAGTTGGGAAATTTCTTTGTTATTCGCGCTATTGCATCCTTAGCAGCAAGTTTAGGTTCCATTCCTAACCTCATGCTTTCCACAACTTGATAGCTGAAATTGAAAAGAAGTATTAATTTTGAGAGTTCATAAGAGAAAACAAATAAAATGATTATTATAGACTATAACTATACAAGAATAAGGCTCATAGTAGATTCATCTAAAGCCAAAATTTTGTAGCGCCATAGTGCCACTACTGCTGCCACTATTTGACGACACTGCATGAGGGTCATGTATGTTCACTCCTAACGGAAATCGTTCCCTGAGATTAACAAGCTTTAATAAGAAGCACCAAATATGCAAATATTAGCTCCTTTATGATAATTGTTGGCTAGACTTTTGTTAGGACCAATATGACCATACAACTTTAATATTGAAAAGTCAAAACAATCAAAAGCAAAGCTGTTCAGAATCTAAACTAGAGGAACTATGGAGTTTCAATACTACCATGGAAGGAAGCGCATCATGATATCGCCATCTCCAGTTGCACAACATGCGCCAACTTCATCAACAGCATATGCTGAGGATCCGACTATAGGACCATCACCTACCCTGCAATCAAGAAAAAAATTCGAAAGAGACCATCACCTGCTGAGCATATGCTTTTTTAAATGGGTCTTTCAAGTTTCCATTTCCACTGATAAAATAAAATATTAGAGAAAACATTATGGAAGTTTTTGAAAATGCATTTTAAAAATAGATTGAAATTTTCCTGAAAATTCTAAAAGAATGTTCAAACATTGTTCAGTGTTTTCAGATATGCATTTTCTCTAGTTGGCTAATTCCATTTTGGCGAGTGAATTTAATAAAAAAAGACAAAAAAATAGCTATGAAGGAAATCAAATTTGACCATTCAAGAAATGAAAAGATTTTCCAACTTCTAATATTGACACCAACATTACCTGCCAGGAATCTTGAATGTTGCTCCATTAGTTGATGTGCCAACAGCAATGTGTCCCATCTATTTAACAAATAAAAAAGTGTCATTTACAACAACAATAAGATGCATAAAAATCCTTTTTTATGTTGTTAAGATAATCTTACTCTATCAATAACAGCCATTGATATAGTATCATGGCTGTGAAGACCAACATGAAGTAGTCTTGGTTTTTGATTCTGATCAGTAATGGAGCATGCTTCATCAGAAAGGTCAAGATAGTTAATCGGATGATAAGGACCGCAACTATTTGCAGGGAATACATTTTTCCTGAAATTCGGTTGGCAGCTACTTTGTTTCCATTTGGTCCATTTCTCTATAGATTCTGATGAACTCAAGTTTGTAGGTCCTGGAAGACCCATCGAAATTGCGAATTCTGATGCTTTCTCTCCTACAAGCAAAGTGTGTTCAGTGTGTTGCATCACTAACCTAGCAGCTTTGATTCCATTCTTTACGTATCTCATGGCAGCAACAGCTCCTACTTCCATAGTCACCTATGTATTCCCTTAGCAGAACATATGACCAAAAATCATGCATTTTACAATGAAATTACTACCTTTGTCCCTAAATATAAGCACCATTTGAAAAGGAAAAACATTGTCCCTAAATATAAGCGTCATTTCAAATTAAAATTACTAGATACGCTGGCTAGTTTTTTCAAATATACTCTTAATTAATACTAGTGAGAGTCTAGAAAGATGAAAAGTCAAAATTAAATATATATATATATATATATATATATATACAAAAGAGTATTTTAGGAACATTCGTATATAAAATGAACACATTAAATACACTACCTACATTTCTTAATTTACGTGAAAAAGTAAAAAGGTGCTTATAGATTATAAAATAAGACGGAGGTAGTAATAACAACTAAACTAAAGAACATGGTAATTAGTAGTTACCCCATCCATGACCAAAGCATCAATTGTAGTTTCTCCATTCTCATCTGGACTCCCACCCGGACCAACTGTTTAGAATAGGATACTCAGAAGGTGTGCCAAGTACACTTAAGTCTTAACATGAACAAACAAGCTCAAAAGGATCATCTATTGTGTGTGTTCAGTGTGATTAAATAGTGGCGCTATAGTGTAGTGGAATTTAAATAAAAATTATTGTTCTCCAATATGCTATATAGTACAAAATGTTGTCCAATAATGGCTATGATAGTGTTTAATAACTATACTATGATATTGTAAATGTATTTTATACGGCCATCTAATCATATATCATCATCTTACCAAATATCTTAGCATTACTTGTTAAAGCATGCTCACACTATATGATTAAGGATACGTTTGGAAAAGATCACTTAAACTTATAAGTTATAATAACATATACACTTGTGTGGTAATCAAAAAAGTTTACTATGAAACTAACTTGTGATGTGCCCATAAATTGTTTTCAGCTTATTTTTATAACTTCCCTACAATAACTTATACAAAGCCTATACATAAGACCTTATACGATAAGTGTTTATTGAATAAGATAAGCGCTTATTGAATAAGTGCTTAACTAAGTCATGCTAACATCCTCAAAACTTAACTCACCCTACCATTCGTTGTTCGCAATTGCAGTCTGCAACTACAATTGCTGTCATAATATATCAGTTTTAGAGGTCCATCGCAACAACAATTGTGCTGCATTTAACTGGTATATATAAAAGTTCACAGCATAACCGCAACCAAAATCGCAATTTAAAACCATGCTATCATTTCCACATAAAAATAAAAAATAAAAAGTAAGACAATTTGAAGTTTCCATTCAATACAACAAAAACAAAAAGTGAATAAAATTAATATTGAAGAGTCCAAATCATTATGTTCCAAAGATTAAAGTTCTTCATTCACCTGTTCCATCACACATGAGTTCTTCACAAGTGGAGCAACCTTCAACAACGGAATCAACAGCAGAAGAGCCACCATCAACAGCTCTCCAAGCAGATCTCACAGCTTCAATAAACGGCCATGTGCTCACAACCAATGGATATTTTTCCAATTCCACATTTCCATGACCAACCACCTCATCACATCAAAATAAAAACTCAAAATTTATTAACTTTCAAAAAACAGAAGAAAACCCTAGTTATAAGATTCAGGTCCAAAGTTTCTGAATTTCGAAAATTTATAAAAAAAAATAATTGAAGAAATTGGAAAATTCAAAATGATTAATATTTTTTTGTTGTTGTTGTTGTTAATATAGAAAAAGAGAAAATGGAAATAGTAATGGAGAATGAGAAAAGAGATTATTATTGTGGAGAGTTAAATACCAGAGAGAATAAAGAGAGGAATAATATGAAGTTGAAGGGCTTTGAAGCCATGGAGATTGGAAAGCTACTATTGTTGTGAGAGAAGAATAACAAGGAACAACTATTTTATTTTTATACTACTCTTAACCAAAATTCTTTATTTATAAACCTCAATATAATGTTCTAACGATTTCAATAATGATATTGCCATTTTCTTAATATAAAATATTTTAAATTACGAAAAACTATACAATTGATAAGATAATGTATTGTGAATAATATTGATCACAATATAAAGAAAATAATATGAAGATATTTTTTACTATACACAACGAAAAGAAAAAAAGAAAGATAATTTATTACTTTCATATATATATATATATATATATATTAATTTAAGTTGAAAATTAAAATTAACTTTTTTTTATATTTTTATCATGTAATTTATAGTTTTTATATTTATTGTTTATGTCTGTATTTTTATTTTATTTTTATTTTCGTCTCTCTCATGTGGCAACCATGTATGAAATAATTATATAATTGATGATATGATTAGTTTGTGCTAAGTGGCACTACAATATGATGTGTAATGGCACATATCAATATGTCTATGTTTAGGGTTTCATTTCGAACTCTAAATGTCATTTTGTAACGATAAATTGAATTGATATTATATTTGACTGATTATAAACTACTAATCATCAAAATTAATTTTGACTTAAAATTATATTTAGCCAAAAGTAACATAATTAATTATTTTGTATTGTTCAGAACTAATAAGATAGAGAAATTGCTTTCCCTTTTCATGATGGGCCACTTTCTTTTTGTTTTTTAAGTTTGTATGAGTTAGATGAGTAATTACTATAGAGAAATTGTTCAGTTAACTACGACGGTTTTTCTCTTTTTTTTTTTTTTTAAGGAAATTACATAAGTTACTCACTTTTTTATTAATTCTAAAACATCAAGACATTAAATAAAATATTTTTTTTAATACATGTACATTTAAAAAATATCTAAATATAAATTATATTATAGAAAACTCAATTTTAATTAAAATACCTTTACAAAATAAAATTTATTCAAAAATATATTTGCAAATGACCTAAATACACAATATAAATAGTGGCTTCCAATTAAGAATCCATTTAGATTATATAAGTTGGCCTCACTAAATACTTGTCTCCTTAGAGCATCTTCAACGGGAGATAAAATGAGTTCGTCCGCCAAACGTGTAATTATTTAACTTCTAGTTTTTCTCGTGGGTTCACCGTTGGAGTTGTGACAAGGTGTCATCACGGTACTGCAGGAAAGAACGGTGCTTTATAGCAGTTAACTTTTATTAATTTATTAATAATAATAAATTTATCATTTTTTATTAATTTATAGCCGTTAACTCCTTTTTAATTTATTAAATAATAATAATTTTGTAACCAATGGCTTTTTTTAGTTAATATATCATCGTTAGCCTTTTTTTTTTCTTTAATTACAATTGTTAGCTCATTAATATGAACAATTTGTTATTCATACTTTTTCTTCGCAATTTTTGTTACATAATTTTATTAAAATTTTTATTAACGGTACTTTTTTATTTATTTTTTCATTTTTAATTATTTATGTCATGTATTTAACATTTAATTTTTATTATTGTTATAAAAATTTAAGTTTAATTTAATTTTTATTTTAATTTAAAATTAAAATTTATTTCAATTTTAAATTAAAATAATGTATAATAATATTAATTAAAATATTTAAATTAATATTTTAAGTTATAATAAAATTAAATATAAATAAAATATTAATGTATAAATTAAAGTTATGGGATAAACCGTTCAGAGTGATGTGGCACAGTAGACCTATTTAAAGAACAAATATTGAGTTCACCGTTAGAGATGCTCTTATCTCGTGTCCAAATGAGTTTATTTTTCTCACCCTATTTACAAACAAAACTCTCCAACTCCTTCCACAAGTACCAATGTGATCCTTCTTTCGTCAAAATAATTTTATACGTCATATTGTTAGTTATATTCTTTTTTTTTTCGGTTACACTTATATAAGTTATTAAACTCAATTAAATCTACGTATGATACATAAATTGAATTCACAGAAACTATTTAAGTATAACTGGAAGAAGAAAAAAAATGTATAATCAACGAAAGTATTTTCTATGTTATCCTAACTCCCACACCCACCCATCCCCTCCTCTGCTTCTAATGTTGGCCACTTTTGTCTCTTTGTCTATAGAAACACTAAACAGTCTAATATGTTTATTTTTGGATAAATATCATTTTAGTTTTATTTTTGGATAAATATCATTTTAGTCTTGAAAATATAAGAGATTGTTATTTTGGTCCCGACTCATCAAAGACTAAACTGTTTAACATTTTAATGATTCGATCACTAATTTAAATTTATTATTGAATTGAGAACCAAAATGACAAATTTATTCTTGAATTGAGGACCAAAATGACAACATTTTATACCATCACTGTTGTTTTTAAATCAGAAGTACTTTTGTTGTCTACCACATTACACAAAGATAAGGATGTTCATGGTATAAAAAACCAAATCACATTTAACCACATTAATAATTTAATTCAGTTATTGAAAACCACTTTCAAATCAAGTTCACTGCAGTTTTAAACCAATTTAAATTTGATTTATAAATATAAACTAATCTAATATTTGAAATAAACTTTTAGTTAAAATCAAAGAACCAAAAATCCAAATTTTAAAATAGAAAGACCAAAAATTAAATTTAGACAGTTATAATGATCAAAATGCATTTAAGCCAAGTAAAAATTAAAACACAAATCAATTTTATAAAAATTAATTTCATTCAAAACAAGGTAGAAACTCGCCCCAAACAAAAACGTATCCCAGTGGCTAAATTGATCATAGAGGACACTCTGAAACCATGCAAGCAATAAAGCATTCAATTTCAGTTCTCACTTTTTATAATCTGGATTTAGTTATTCTCCAATTATCTAACTTTCTCTTAAAAAACGATATGAATTCAATCTCAGATGCATACGATCTACAAGTACAAAGTAAGAAAGAACAAAGTCTGTCAAACAAAGGAGAGCCTCAAGACAATGATCCAAGCATGCCATGATCCCATAATATGATTGAGCCCTGAAATGAAGAAAGAATTTTGTTAGAGGGTTTTAGCCATTTTAAAATACTTTTGGTTCAAGATACTGAACATTAGAAGACCTTAACAGGTCTGGTCTAAAAAAGTAAAAGATAATTAATACCAATAACTTACAATGTAAAATGTAAATGGCAAGACACTGGGATGTTTATTTATAACATATAACTAAGCTGTGTGGGTAAACTAGATGGGGGAGTGTATGCAACAATGTGTATGGACAATTCAGCCGTCATAACGATAACTATAACTAAGGTTAAAGATTTTGTTCAGACTATGATACTTTATGTTGGTTGTGGGCATGTAGATCTGGTTATGGCCGTTTCCCGTGACATATTTCATGTCCCCAAGTTCTCAAAACAATTAGTCATTTCTTCTTGCAAAGTGCAGTAGTTTGGCAGGAGTGCAGTAAGTTAGTTATCTGGGCATTAGGTCATGTCCAGTAAACCGGAAGGTTTTTTACTTCAACCACCATTTTGAGGTATTATGCATTACAAGAATAAGGTCCTCTATCTCTATGTATGCAACTCCGCCGATGCTTGGGTCAATTAGAATTTCATTTAGTCCACATTACATCTTTTATGTACAAACTTATTTTCTCATGCTCAGCATCATTTTGCTCACAGGTTTGGTGTAAAGGGACTAAGAGAAATTCCCCTCTATCGCTAGGAACCTATCCAACTACCAACCTACTTCTATTGGACACGTGAACAATAGCGAAGTAAAATTTCTGGTTGTAAATGGGATTGGAAATGCTAATAGGTATCACAAAAAAGCTAAAACAGTTTAAATTAATTAACTATACAGAGCATGAGACTTAATTTGCAGTCACGTTCCAATTTAAAAAAGATAATACTCCGAATGTTTGGATACAAGAAAAGGAAAAAATAGTTAGGGTCAACTAGGGCAGTTAGTTAACTAGTAAGAGGGGAATGGTTTAATAAAAAATAGGGGACATAGATTAGGGGAATGGCTAGATAAGTAAATAAATAGGGAATAAGATTAGGAGAAGCATTCATTCAATCAAATTGTTCATTCCTTTTCAAATATTTCAACTTTCAATCAAATTTTCCAATTCTTTGCTGCTGGTCTGTAACACTGGCATAATTGAAAGAGCTGTTTCTCAACCTAGGAAATAATATGCAATCTGCTCAAGAGACAGAGTAAAGACTACTGTCATTGGGCCAAAGATACAATATCTTTTTCATAATTTTAATTTGGCAATGCCTATACTAGCAGCTCACCTCTTACAAGAAACATGAATAGAATTTCATAAAATGCAAGAGAAGTCAAAACCTAAACCCCAAACCAAAATTTAATTTGTTCACTGTTTCTATCATGGGATAACTTGAAAATGTCTAATCACATATAATTGTTAACTCCATTGGAAGAAGGCCTATCATCAATTCTCTGCAAAAGATTTTCTAAATCAAACAAGAGGAAATGCTCTTTGTTCTTGGTTGCCTCTTTTCAACATACTGACATTAAAAAATTTCATACTAGCAGATGCAACTTCTGAAGCAAACAAATCAAATTGAAGCAGATAAGAAAACAAATATTCAAAATCTAATGCAACCAAATGAAATCAAAACCACAAAAATGCAAGAACCAAAATAAGGTGATTACCCCTCATCAACGTGCATTAAGAGCCATGAGCATGTTCTGCCCACCAGGAAGGTAAGAGACATTAGGAGACTTGGCCAAAGTAGACGCCACTTCCCTGGAAGCCTCAATCCTCCTAAGCTCAATCAACCCCATACCAGCACTAGCAGTAGCATCAGAAATCAGCTTAGCAGCATCACTCTCTCCCTCAGCACGGATAATTGCAGCGCGACGCTCCTGTTCTGCCTTCATCACAACAAATTTAGACCTCTCCGCCTCCTGCTGCGCCACCTGCTTCTGCTCAACAGCCCTGATATTGGATCACACAAAGAATCAGTACATAAAATGACATGTTCGAAGTATAGTAAATTAATTAGTTGGTTACAGATAATAAGTGAGTATAGTTTATTTGTCAACTCATTATTTTATTAAGGTTAGTTTACAGCCTGTTAGTAAATTAGTTAGTATTTCACAGTTAGCTAGTACTGTCGGTTAGTATAGTTAGAAATGAATGCCCAACTTAATCCCTGAAATAGTTGGCACCAACAAATTGGTCCAAAAAATTAAAAATTGACAAAATCGCTCTCGATATCATAAATTTTCAGTAATTTTAGTTCAAACAATATTTGTTAACAAACATTTCAAATTAGTCCCTAAAATGGAATACCTAGTATCAAGTCGTCGGTCCCTAAAGATTACAAATAATATCAAATTAGTCCTTATATTTTTTCTTTAAATCTCAAATGGCTACTTCTCAATTCGCTACTCAAAATACATGGACTTAAATAACCAATTTACAATTGAGCAAATACCAACTTTGATCACTCAAATTGTAGGACTAATGAACTTAGTCCACCACACAATCAATATTCCAAAATGATCCACAAAATTGTAAAATGTTAATCAAATTCGTCCTCCAGTCTATGTCTATTATCAAATGTATACCCGACAGTATTCACTTAGGGAACTAGGTTAATGTATGAGACTAGATCCATATACTCCAAGAATTTAATGGGTTCAGTCGATTTTCTAATTTGATGACATTATACAATTTCAAGAACCAAATTGGAGATTCACTCATATAATCTATGTAGCTCCAACACAACATCAAAACATAAAATTACATTCAATTCAATCACTTCCATTTTTTAAAATTATTATGGCACTGTCAATTATCCGTGCTTCATAGCATATAGTCTATTAAGAAATTCTATAATTTATCTTGAATAACCTATTAAGAAAGTCTATCAATAAATTATATAATTATCGAAGGCGTGTCCCAATGGTGTCCAACCCTGACACCTTAATTACACAATCAATCAATTCATTTACTTAAATCTATAACTTATATTCAATAACAATAGAACAAGATTAGTAAAAAAAAAATAGAACAAGAAATTTAATTTACCTAGAGAATTCAGCTCCATAAGACAAATGAGTAATAGCGACATCATCAAGAAGAATATTAAAATCCTTAGCACGTCTAACAAGACTATCCCTAACAAGAGCCGAAACCTGAGGCCTATCGGTAAGAAGCTGATCAGCATTAAACTGAGCAACAACAGCTTTAAGAACTTCATTACCAATAGAAGGAAGAACCTTCTCATCATATTCAAGTCCAAGATTCTGAACGATAGTAGGAAGACGCTGTGTATCAGGACGAGAAAGAACACGTAGCGTAAGATTCACCATCTGGAGATCTTTCGTTCCGGAAATCGAAGAGAATGTGTGTGGACGAGTTCGGATGTCGAAAATGTAGGGTTTTTGAACCCATGGAATTAGGAAGTGTGTTCCTTCGCCGATTGATTCTTCCAGAATACCACGGAAACGGTCGAAGAGGACGGCGCGTTGGCCGCCGTCGACCGTGTAGAGTGAGGAGTTAACGGCGGTAGCGGCGGCGCCGAGACCGAAGGCGAAACGCGCTATGTTCGAGAGAATGGATGCTGCTGCTTGGCCGCTTCCCATTTCTTTTTTGTTGGAATGAGAGATTGGAGAAAGAAAGGGTTTTAGGGTTCTTAGGAAATAAAAGGTTTTGGTTTTCTTTTATGTGGAAATTTTGCTTTTATGTTTTAATTTGCTTGCAGAAGGGTTCTATTATTAATTGTCTAAAGATGTTAGATGTCTAAAATTTTAGTTCAAACTTGTGCTCGTATTAAATCTATAATCTTGTCACGTTAATTCCATTAAAATTACATCATTTAATTATTGATTAATTAATTTAATAATATCAAAATATATCAATTTGTAAATGTCTTGTAAAAATATTATTATTATTATTATTATTATTATTATTATTATTATTATTATTATTATTATTATTATTATTATTATTATTATTATTATTAGGGTTGATTTGTTAAAGGTATGTTTGTTATACATTATAAAAAAAAAATTAATATTTTATACTTTTAGATATTACTTTTTTAGAATTTCACAAAATTTCATCTTTGCATTTCCTTTTGTTGTGCTCAAACTTGCTACAATTTTTGCATTTCACAATTAAAAGTTGTATGTTTGATCTTTTGGCTTCATCATTACTTTTATTTCTTTGTTTTCTGGGTTTGTCTAGTGATCTCCTCATTATAGGGGAATTTATTGGTTCACTCTTTGATATAGGTCATGTAGTAGGACCATTTGTTGGTTTCATTGTGTGTCCATATGTAGACATAAAAGTGTTTTTCCTAAAATATTAAAACTATAGTCAAAATATGGCTTATCATATTTAATTAATAGATAAAAAATACCATTATATATCTTGTAATATGATGAAACATTATTATGCCACATGCAAGAAACGTTATGGCAACATGGTATACCTGTTAAGTCCAACTTCCTACATGCACATGCCTTAGTGCCTAAGTTAATCTTATATGTTTCAGATTCGTTGGACACTGCAAACATTTTTTTAAGATTATCAACCATCCAACATGGACTCCAACCTTCGGCGGCCCTCTTTTCCTTTTCCAACAATTGTTGTATCTTAGGACACATATTGCCCTTATATTTGGACATGTGTTCCAGTTGGGTGATAATCCTATCTAAAATATAGTGCCTTAAATCCTCAAGCAATGTTATCATTGGTTTGTCTATATGCTCCAATACTACCTTATCGAATGTCTCACAAATATTGTTGACTTATACGTCACATTATGTATTAGTGGAAAATGCAGACCTAATCCATGTTCTAGGAGGAAAAGATCAAACTAATTTAATTAGTGTGCAATAAATATAATTAGATATAAAAAACAAAGCACATTTCACATCGGTCAGCAGCGGCACTGATGAAAAAAATAAAGTAAAAAATTAGTCAATTTTTCAAAGTAGCCTCATTCATGTCTTTGATTTTGTTCATTGCTATTTGTCATGCTGGAACTGTTGTTGCCCTAGTTGCCAACCACAATACTTATTTCATCTTTGCTCCAGGGTATTTCTTCTCCCAATTTCCATAAAGATGTTTTACACATAGCCTATGCTCAATATCAACTCTAATATCCTGAATTGAGGTACCAATATCTGAAAGCAATGTAACCACAATTAAATAAGAAATTATTTATAAATAAACTTCTAAATGGTGATGAAAATACATGAACAAAACAATAAAATTGCCTTCTGATGATCTTAGGTGAACCCACACTGTTTCGGTTGTATGTTATGTAAGTCTTTCAATAGTATATCTAGAAACCATTTCCACGAGTCTCTTGTCTCTGCGTCTACCACTGCATATGCAATTGGTATCATTTGATTATTCCCATCCTTATCCACCGCTGCCATTGATTGACCACCATACTTACCCTTCAAGAAACATGCATCTAATCCAATTAAAGGCCTACATGTATAGGAAAATGCAGCTTTACAAGCTTCAATGCAAACATAAATTCTCTCAAATACAAGACCATTATCGCTCGTAACAAATTTGATAATTACTGTACTATTTGGATTTGACTCCAATAGCTCATCTACATAGCTTCTCAAATGCGAGTAGTGTTCACTAGCAAACACTTGTATCATCTCAATGGCTTTTCTTTTGGCCTTGTATGCTTGGTTATGTGTCAATTTAACACTCCATCTTTCATGCCTTTCAACAATTAAACCATTTTTTTTCATGTCAGGTGTATGTATAAGGGTGGGCATAAACTTCTTTGCTAGCCACTCAGTTTTGGCTTGCCTATTTCTAGGCGTCCTATGACATGTATGTTCATTAACGAAACTTGCAACCAACCAATTTTGACTTCTAGTTTTGTTACTAAACCTTGTACGAAAAAGACACTCCTTCATTCAATTTACAATCATCCTTTTTTTATCACTTTTCTTAAAGTATAAATTTTTGTTGTTTTCCATAGCATATTATTTTATAGTCTCTTTCACATTGGACTTTGTGTTAAACTTCATTCCCAACTCAAACTGAGCACAATCATTACCTACAGGCATCTTATAGTTTGGAAACTTTGGCCTTAAGTCCTCATATTCATCATTCCTTAAAGATGTTTCTAATTTAACAGAATCCTCATTCTCATCTTCAAAATCATATTTCTTTTTTTAATACACATTGAGTGAAGTTCCTACATCGGATTAAGAGGGAAGTACAGTAGTCCAATTCATATCTTCTTCACTTTCATCAAAACTCTCAATATCTTCATTACCATCATCTTCACTGCTCCAAACATAGTCATTATCTGCACTACCCACTTCATCTTCAAATTCATATCCATCTTGAATTTCAAGTTCGGTTTCTTGAACTACAACTTTAGGTTCATCTTCACTTTCAACTACAACTTCAGGTTCACTATCACATTCACCACCACCATCACCCTCAAGCTTGTATTCATCAACATCAAAAACTATTTCCTCCTCAACACTTTGTCTCATCTTATTTTTGTCATTTGCAACTATAATTGGAGTATCAATAAGGTGCTCCATATAAATTTTTACAAGATCATTACCTTTCACATCTTCAATAAATTAGATAATATTAGCATCTGAGTTAAGAGGCCTCAATCCATAAGTAAGTGAATACTTTGGATGCATATACCATAAACATCTAACTTCTTTATAACCCAAATTTGTTATTATTCGTCTTATATCCATATACAACATGCAATATGCATTCCAATTCATTTCATTAACTTGATCTTGAACATATAATTTACAAGGATTATTTACAAACATGTTTTCATGGTATATTTGTAATCTAACAATTTGAACCGTTTGTGGCCTGTAAAAATCATAACTTGATTAAACAAAATCACAAATAAACCTTAAACAAAATAACCATATAAATCAGCCTTGATTCAAAAAAACTTTAGAATGCGATGAATGAACGATTGTTACCATGTAAAACACTAAATCATTCACAAAAACCCTAAACCCCATTAAAAACAAACATTATTTGATAGCAACCAATACAAACACACATGACAAACTACAAAAATCACATACTTGAAAATATAGTTTTCATCCTTTTTTGTCTATGAAGAAAATATTGAATCATACGAATTTCTTGGAGTTTCATCGCAACTGAGTTTCGTGATTTCCATCCGTTTTTCCCTTGAATCCATTACAAAGAACACAACATAACAAGAATGAGATGACAATAATTGCAAGAAAGAGACGATTTTAATGGGATTCACGATTAAGGCTCATTTAACGTTGTTCTTGTTCTTTAATTTTGTGACTTCATTCTTCTTCTTCTTCTTCTTCTTCTTCTTCTATTTCTGAGTTTGTATTTCTACTTTGTTTGTTTTCTGTTTTAGGGTTTATAACTTTGGTTTAACAAATTTTAAGTTTCTTTTCTTTATTTTTTTTTAAGTGTTTTGCTTTATTTTTAAAATCTATAAAAAAAATATTATAACAGTATTACCTATTTACTAATTAATAAAATTTAAAATTAAATATGATATGAGTGACACATCAATCTTCTTAATTGCCACGTCATCAAATTCTAGAGTCAAGATCAGAGTTGGACAAAATATCATAATTTTAAGAAATAGGGGAACCAAAACTGTTTTAAGCCAAAAGTTTAAAGGATACCCATTATTTGACTTAATAAAAGTGACAATGCAAACGAAAAATTTGTAGTTGTTAAACAAACTTAAAAAATTATAGAAAGTCAAAATAAAATCTTGAAATTTTATAAAGACTAAAAAAATATTTAACTCAAAAAAACATAAAAAAAAAATTACTTAAGTTTATCGGTGGGAATCCAACTCAACAACATTCATATTAGTTTGTACTCTTTTTCTCATATTCTCTCCATTGCCAACACCTATATCACATCAATCACATTTGTAATATCAGTGAACTTGTTATAAAAATTTCACACAAAAAATTGTTTAAAACAAATTGTTATTATAAATCATTTGGTCACGAGCATCAATAAAAATGTTAGTTAGTGGTGTAAATGAATATACCTTGGTAGGAACTAAATCAATTTTAGAAATTTTCACTTTTTGTGTTAATTGTGAAACTGATTTTGTATTGTATAGACAATATCCTCGTGAAGTTGATCATTGAACTTGTGAATAAGTGTTCTTCTTATGGTAGCTTTTATTTTGTCTCCAACTCTAAAAAATATATCACAATTTAAATATTGATCTTTAATTCAAACTTTGTAAATTGAACCAATGAACACAAAACAAACCTTGCGATCCATAAACATAAACACCAACTCAATGAAAAATGGGAGTGTGAGTTGGTTCAATATGCTTCATACTGAAATTCAATCTCTTTTGGTGAGCATTAAGTGTGAGATATTTCCAAATAATTGGTAATATATATATATATATATATATATTTATAATTGGTTATACATAACATGTTATTGTTGTTGGTTTAGTGGTTGTGTTCATTCTTTTCTAACGTTGAATCCGTGTTTTGTCTTCTTTTTGGAAAAAATCTCTTTTGAAAATGAAAAGGTGCAACGGAAGGATTGAACCCGGGTCATGTTCGTGAATCCGTGCTTTGCCTTCTTTTTGGAAAAATTCCCTTTTGAAAATGTGCAACTGTTGATTTAAAATGAAAAGATGCAACGGATGGATCGAACTCAGGTCATGCACTAACAGGCACATTGTTTTGCCACCAGACCATTGCAATGATTTGGTAAATATATGAACAGTAAATACATACATCCCTTCGCAAACAGTGGCAGAAGAAGAATTGCAACTCTTTCCCAAGTGACATTACTTTCCTATAAATAGGGTCACTTTGGACAAAATGGAAACAATGAATTCAAGTAATTGTCATTCATTTTCTTTTACTCATTCTGATATACTAAGTCAACTTATTCTTTTCTAATGCATGAAAAAAGAATGGGTAATATTATTTTGTAACATACTATTGAAAGATATTCTTGGTGTGATAGTGCAAATCATATCAAGGTTTCCAAAGTATTCTGAAGGGGATTCGTTGGTTATCTCATTTGCATCTGATTGGTGGAGGCGAATCGAACCTAAAGGCTAGTGTAACAACACGTTTTGGAATTTGCTACATATAATCTTCATCAACAACTTTACTATTAAAGTCTTGCAACAATTGTCACCAATACAGATCCAACAATCTTTAGGCTCAATTTTATTTTCAATCAATGGCTGCACCACTCAAAGAAATGACTTCTAATTTTGTGAAGTTGGAGAAATTCGATGAAGGAAATTTTATCCGTTGGCAGAAAAAGATGAAATTTCTCCTTACAACTTTGAAGGTGGTGTATGTTCTGAACACCACAAGACCGCTGGAGAATAAAGTGGAAACATTAGCAAAAACAAGAGAAAGGCAGAAGTGGAACAATGATGACTATATATGCATGGACCATATTCTCAACGGAATGTCTGACTCCGTGTTCGATATATATCAAAGCAGCATATTTGCAAAGGAACTATGGGAGAAATTAGAGTCAAGATACACGCAAGAAGACGCTACAATTAAGAAGTTTCTCGTTTCTCAATTTAATAATTACAAAATGGTTGATAATAAATCAGTAATGGAACAAATGCATGAGATTGAACGTATTCTTAATAAATACAAACAACATAAGATGCACATGGATGAAACCATTATTGTATTCTCCATAATAGACAAACTTCCACCTTCGTGGAAAGATTTCAAAAAATCTATGAAACATAAGAAATAGGACATATCACTTGAGCAATTGGGTAATCACCTTCGTTTAAAAGAAGAGTATCGTAAACAAGATGATACTAAAAACCAATTCTCTCATGAAAAGGTCCATGTAATGGAGGAAGGAAAAGAAAAGAAAAGAAAGTTGTTATCATTGTGGAAAATCAAGACACTTTAAAAATGAGTGCAGGTTCTTGAAAAGGAAGAACAAAGACAAGAATTCAAGTGCAACAAAAGATAATCATGTTGTTGTCATTTCTGAACTCAACATGATTGAAGATGTTGAATCTTGGTGGATAGACTCTGGTGCTACCCGCCATGTGTGCAAAAACAAAGAACTATTTAAAACCATTGATGAAGAAGATGTAAGTATTTTGTACATGGGAAATGCCTCAACTGTCCAAGTCAAAGGAAAAGGAACAGTGGAGATTGAATTCACTTCTGGAAAAGTACTTACTCTTAAAGATGTATTTTATGTTCCCAATGTTAGGAAGAACTTGATTTTTGTACCTTTACTTAATAAGTTTGGTTTCAAAAGTGTATTTGAGGGAGATAAATTTATTCTCTCTAAAGGTGGTATGTTTGTAGGGAAGGATTACCTTTGTGAGAATATGTTCAAATATAATGTTGTTAGTAACTATAATAATAATAATATGATTTTTGCTTATATTGTTGAGTCATGTGATTTATGGCATATGCGACTAGGACATATTAACTTTAGAAAATTGAATAATATGATGAAATCAAATATAATTCCAACTTTTGGTAAAAATTCAAATTCATGTACTACTTGCATGCTAACTAAAATCACAAGACAACCTTTTCAAAGTGTTGAAAGAAGTTCTAAGGTATTAGATTTAATTCACTCTAATGTATGCGATTTACATGGTTGGCCTACAATTGGTGGTAAAAAGTATTTTGTCACTTTTATTGATAATTACTCTAAATTTTGTTATGTTTATTTAATGCACTCTAAGAATGAAGTTATAGACAAATTTAAAATATTTAAAGCACAAGTAGAACTTCAACATGAAACTTTTATTAAGTGTTTTAGAAGTGATAGTGGAGGAGAGTTCTATCATCATGAGTATTTTGAGTCCACTGGTATTGTGCATCAAACAATTGCACCATATTCCCCACAACAAAATGGAATTGCAGAAAGGAAAAATATGGTATTAGAAGAAATGGTGAATGCTATGTTATCCTATTTTGACTTATCTAAAGGTTATTGGGGTGAAGCCATACTAACTGCATATTATTTACTAAATAGAGTTCCCAATAAAGGGAACAAGATAACCCCATATGAACTCTGGAAGAAAAGGGAACATGATTGGGGTTGTAGAGCAATTGTCAAGGTTCCTGAACCAAAAAGAAATAAATTGGGAGAAAGAGGAATTGAAAGTGTATTTATAGGCTATGCTGAAAATAGCAAGGCCTATAGATCCATGATTGTTGAATCTAATGACTCATACTCATTGATTGAGTCAAGAGATCCAATTTTTCAAGAAAATAGATTTAACCCAATTCCACATCCCAAGAAAGCTGTATGTTCTAGTGAACAAAGTCTAGAAAATAATGTATCTCATTTGATGATTATCTCATTTGCATCCGATTGGTGGGGGCGAATCGAACCTAAAGACTAGTGTAACAACACGCTTTGGAATTGCTACATATAATCTTTATCAACAACTTCACTATTAAAGTCTTGCAACAATTGTCACCAATACAAATCCAACATTAAGTTATGTTGGCATACCAACTTTAAGAGGGTTCTTTGCTTCTTAAATTCTCTTCATGTGGTTTAATTAGTAATTTAGGGCAATCATCATTTTTACCATTATGCAAACATGTTGCATATCAAGAAGGATTGAAACATTGTCCTTCATCCTACTATTTGAGAAGAGAATGCTTGTGGAAACATGTTTGCGAAGTTATGAGCTAATTGTTTGGAATATTTGATTATAGTTAATGAGCATATTCCTAGTTTTCCCTCAAGCATGTTAGTCAGTGCTAAGGGTGGGAATAGACCAAATTTTGAAAATTCTGAGTTTGACATACAATTAATTCTTGAGGCCTAAGTCTGACATGCGACTTATCATAGATTTTTTTTCCAGCCTGACCTGACATTTTTAAAAGTACCTGAAAACCTATTTAAAAACCTTATTCACATTAAAATATTTAAAAACCTTATTCACATGAAACAAACGACTTTTAAACCCTAAAAAAATTATTTTTGGTTTCAAAGAATAGATTTTTACTTCAAACAAATGCACCAATTACTAACTCTTAAACAAATCATCTCAAACAAACTCAGACATATTCAGTAATAATATAATTAATATTATTATCAACTTTAAAACACTTCTAAAATGACTACAACTATTTTATGCATTTTTTTTTTTACAAATTTGCATATACAATTTTGATTTAAGATTTATTTTGATTTATAAAACCTAAAATTAGAACAACTTTAATGGAGTTTCTAGAAGATTTTTAAGAGATTTTATAAATGCTAACTTTACTAAAAGACTACAAAGATAAAAGAAAAAAAAATATTTTGAAGTAGTAAATATTGAATCTTACATAGTATAATAATTATATAATAATATGAATTATTCAACTTGAAAAGAACGGAGAAAAAACAAGAATAATATGGGACATCTATTGAATATAAAGTGACTATTGAGTGATTGCTTAATTGATAGACTTTAAAATAGGAAACAATATTGTTAATAAAAAATAATAAAAAAATAATATTAATAAATAATAAAATATATATAAGTCAGTCTGTTAGATCTAAGTTTTTTTTTTTTATTAATCTAAGTCTGACCTATTTAAATAAATATTGTTGTAAAGAAGGTGGTTGTCGAGATTTTGATTTTGTAACTCTTCTAAAGCAAAAGAAAAGAAATCAAGAAATTACATAATTAAGAAGGACATTCCTATAACATTGATTAGGGATGAAAATATATTAGGTTGTCCGTCAGATGGTTATGATTGACTTATTTATGGATTGGTGTTACCTGTTTAATAAAAATGATAACTTCATGCTATCTGCAATATTTAAATTGTTCGATCAACTTATTTGTTACATGGAAAATGATAAAATAATTAACCATAACATTTTTATGTCCCAATGCAAGTTTTTTAATTGCGCAAAAGATTATTCATTTTTCATGTATTTCTTTTATTTCTCCTATGCAATATGCGTATTTATTTATTGTATTAAATTTACGTGCTAACAAGAGAATAAAATATTTTTTAGAAACAATAAATATATCAAAAGAACTATTTTATGATTTATGAAAATGTACGCATGTATAATTAGTTTTTCATCTTCTTTTTAGGTAATAATTCACTTTAAAAGCCATTCTTATTTTAAAAAAAAATATATTTTTTCATTGTCTGAGTGGGATGTTGTTTGTTCATTATTTTGATGCAACATTTTTTGGTTTTCTCATCTTATTTTAAATATATAAAATAATTTTAATCTATTACAAATTATTTAAACTAATTATTTTAACGCTGTTAACATTACATGTATAAAAACATATATATTTCAAAAAATTAATTTTTTTTATATTTATAGATGTATTGTTTACTATTAACGAGTATATCTGAATTTGAAAGAATCAATATCATTTATTTTTAAAATAAAATATTTTTGCAAAGTAAGACATGTAAACACAAAAACCAACCATCCACATTTCAAAACCAACATCTGGTTATCAAAAATTGTATTTACTATTGATGAACAAAAATTGTGTAGTTTTATTATTTCGTTCAATTTTATTTGTCAAACTTTTGTGGGCCATTACTGTCTTACGCTAAATCGAGTCAATTCCAACAAGTTGTTTTATAAGCCGCCTAACAACATAACGACAAAACTAAAAACTAAAAACTAAAAACTTTCTCTTTCCTTTCTCCAAAAATGGGTCTCTGCTAGAAACCTCAAACCTTTTGATTGTTACAACTTTCAATCTTTCCTGAAAATTGTTAAAATTTTGTCTTTGGATAATAATAAAATATTTAATCTCGTTCCCTTGACTCTTCCATTGTGAATGGAGAGAGAGGGAAACGATTATGATTTGGGAGGAGACAAATCTCTCCCTGTTTCTTCATCTTTGGATGATGATGATAAAAATTCCATTTTGAACTCTACCTTTTTGTTGGATCATGTTGGAGAGGTCACCCTTACCTTTCACTCAAATGGGTTGTCTTGGAAATTGATGGAACCATTGGAAAATGTATGTTATTTTATGTCCCTTTTGATTGCTTTCAACATGTTTGTGAAAATTCCTGACTTATCTTGTGAAATTGATAATGGGTCATTTCTTAGTCTATGTTGGTTTGTTTGTTTTTTAAAAGAAAATGTTGGTGGTTAATTTATTAGAGGAGGGTGAAATCTAAGTAGCTGTGATTGAATCCTGAACTTCCTTGGTTATACTCCTTCGGTGTCCCAATCAAAATAACTGGGCTAATTCTACACGGGTGCAATTGGTAACGGGTCACATCTTAGTTTATGTTGGTTTGTTTTTATTTTTTATTTTTTATTTTTTATAGATTAGTGGTTAACTTGTTAGGGAGGGTGGTATGTTAGAAACTGTGATCGATCCTTTATAATACTTATTTGGCGTCCTAACCCAAACAATTGGGCTAATTTTTCAAGGGCGTCTAGTGGTTTCGTTTGCCACCCTTTTTTAAGGATTCTAGTATGCACGAATGGCATTGTTGTCAAATTGCGAATTGACTTCAGAGGCGCTATAGCGTAGCAGTATTTGAACAAATTGTTATTGTTCTGCGATATGCTATTAATACAAAATGTTGTCAAACTACAATATTATAGCATTTTATCATAGCAGAATTTGAACAAACAACTATTTTCTATAATCCGCGATTGACAACCCTGATGAATGGATGAATATGTTCTTCAATCTAATTCTATGATGGTTCACATGTTATTCTGTTGTTGTATGTTGTAATTTAATTTTATGACTGGAAGTAAAGGCCATTCAATCATTGTTTGTTCTAGTTCTCATCATGATTGAGAATGATTTTGCTTTGAGTAGCTTTTTGTGTATGTTTTGGTCAAACTTATTACACTCAAGGGGTAAAAGATTTAGTCTCAAACCTTGGTTTTTTTTTTGCTGTTTAAAGCGAAGTTTATTGTATGTTTCACATGATCATTGTTGCTTGTGGATGATTGATTTGACTCTAAGTTTAGATTATGGACTTGGTGCTCGAATTGAATATCATTTTTTTTCTTATAAATATGCCTGTGACTGCATTTGATGTACTTGTCATTTTATCATTTCATACTTTATGATCATATTCTTTTTTGTGTTTTATAAAAATGCATTCATGGATGAGATATGATGATGAGCTCTGAAGCAAGTGCTTGAGCCGGTATATGTAAACTCAGAACTAACGATTTCAGTTACTCTAGGGAGTGCCTATACGTCATCATTCCACTAGCTAGTACCATAAATTTCTCATGAATTAGTTATTGCTAAATTTTCCTAACATACGCTTCTTCCAAAATTCTAATTAAAATATTAATTTCATTTAATTACTTCTATTTTTTTCCCCTAATTTCTGAAATGTTTAATGGAACAGGATGTTTCATCTTGCTTAGGCATTAAATATGTTTCCAAGGTCGCTACTGAGATCCAACTTTCAGACATATATGCTGTTGAGATGATTGATAACAGTTCGACTCACATAACAAATCTCCCTCGCACCACTGAACGTACATGTTCCGGTCATGAAATAAAGGTTTGTTCTTGTTCTTGGTTATAAAATTCTGTTCTCTATAGGTTTATCATGTTTCATAACTTTTTTTTCCTTACAATTATGCAGATGTACTACTTTACGGTGCATGGATTTATAAGGAGCAAGAATCAACCTTCGCAGTGGATCCTAGCTGAATACACATTCGGTCATAAACATTTGCAAACATGTCAAATGTGGGTAAATCAACTTAACGAATCTTTGAAACTTGAAGTTGAAAGACCGAAGAATCTTCTGGTATGCTCTGCTATTGGTCGAACACATGCTTTATAATTTTCTTTTTATTTTCATTGATTAATTAAAATGAACTTTTGCCAGATATATTATTTCTGATTCACTAGGTTTTTGTTCATCCAAGGAGTGGGAAGAGTAATGGCTGTAGAAACTGGGAAGCTGTGGCTCCAATATTCTCGCGTGCCAAAGTTGAAACAAAGGTGAAACTTTAGCATCTCCAGTGATTTCCTGAATGGATAGCTACCGATTAACTTATAACATATGTTTATGTATGTTTTTAAATTTAATCAGCTGAATTTGTCTAAGTTGCTCATATTGAGTCTTCAAATAGGCCTTCTACCGATGTTTTTAAAACCGAACTAGACATTGAAAACCGGCGAGACTTTTGAGTCCTGGTTCATATTCTTTCAATTGCCTGAACTGGAACAAAACTACGGTGAAACTGCTCAAATAATCAAACCATAGACAATGCTGGTTCACAGTTCAATCGGTTGAACCATCTGATCCAGTTTTTAACACATTGTCTTCAACTCCTTGCTGAACAACTTTCCAAATCTTATTTTGTGTGCATTTGTTTTTGCAAATGAGCTTGACTGATCTTTATTTAAGCACAAAAAGATTGATGGCTTGTCTTATGCTTGAGCTTTTGCTCAAATTAATATGTTTTTATTAAGTTATTCTTGAGCTTCTGCTAGTATTTGTGTGTAACATTAATCTATTCACATCAATGCTAAAGTTTTTGTTCCCCCAATACTTCGAATTAGAGCAAGAGAATATCAGCTTTGTAATCTAATAAGATTGTAAGATTGTTGACGGGATCTAAGTAATCAATTTTTATTTTCTTCACCAGGTGATTGTGACCGAGAGAGCAGGACAAGCATTTGATATGATGTCAAATATAACAAATAAGGAGCTTAACTCTTATGATGGTGTTATAGCTGTTGTAAGAACTTAACTCCAATCTTTTACATTGTACTATATTATATTGAAATTTTGCCGTTGATATCAGTTAGTTTGATATACAAATAGTGGTAGGTTTATACAGAAATAGCAGAAAGTAGATACTTTGTTCCCCACTTCATAGATTAAAAACAAAATATAGAATATAAAATATTGTAAATAAGGTAGTCACAGCTTCATATTATCATCTACATATAGTAAATAGGGTAACAACAATCATAGTATTTTTTTGCAATTTAGGATTATGCGCAGACACAATAATCTCTGTACGGTGTGTGTAGGATACATATCAAGTCAGACGGATTTTTTATGTGAGAATGAGAGTAGATTTTAATCTATGGATCTAATCACGAATAGTCATGATTAAAACATTAAAGTCACATGCCTTTTTTAAGTATTCATGCGACTGTCAACAAAAAAGTTATCTCACTTCATACATACAAATATATGAAAAAAGTCATATGCATATTCCTATTATGAATCTAATTTGTTGATATGTTTATGTTGAGGCTTCATGTTGTTGAAGTTTTCAACATAGGTTTTTATTTAGATGCATTATTTAATCTCTTTTCAAGTTGCCTTGTTTTTTTCAAGTTTCAAGTGATCTTCGTAGGTTCTTTTTGAGTTATCGTATTCTTCTAATTGAGATGGTTCCAGGGTGGTGATGGATTTTTCAATGAAATCCTAAATGGGTTTCTTTCTCCCAGGCTTAAAGCTCCCTACCCACCAACTCCTCCAGATTTTGTTCATTCGGCTAAAGATAATGGTGATTCCTTAGTTGTCGACGAAAATGAAATACTTGAAGAGACTTCAAGTCAAAGTGAAGACCAATTTCCTCTGATTTCAAGTCCAAACCAACGTGCCCCTAAAATATCGAATTCTAGTGAGTTCAGTTTATCTGTAGTTAGTTAAGTTTCAAACAAATGCTTCATACTTGTGGTCTCTAGTCGACTCATCCATTTATATATCTTTTATTGGATGTCATTGAAATTACATTAACTGAAATGAGTTTTGAAATTGAGAACAGATAAGGATAAATTCAGAAGTAATTTGTAAATTGCTTGTGATTTGCATGAGCATGTTGATATACCGGAAAGAATGAATACAAGTTGTATTTACAAGAACAATAATTAAGAATTGAGCTACTTCCTCGGGTCTTGAATATAAGAGAAAGTTGGATCAACAAAAGCAAAAATATTTGGTTCAAAATTTGGACCAAATACATTCGTTTTCGTTGACTCACTTTCTCATGCCGTATTAGTTACAGTCTTCATTCCAACGTTTCATTAATTGCAAATTTCCAATGTATCATTGGTATCAGTAAACATGTTACTACCTCTAATTATAAGCACTTTTTGAGAAAACATTTTGTCCCTAAATATAAACTCTATTTCAAATCACTAGATGTATTTATTACTTTTCCAACTATTTCCCTTAGTAATATTACTAATTTATCTTGGAAGACGAAAAGTCAAAGTTGACCACATTCATACACAAAGGGGTATTTTAGGAACATCGGCATACAAAATGACATTAAATACACTCCCTGATTTTTTTTTAATATATGTAAAAAAAGCAAAAGGTGTTTATAGAAAGGGACAAAGGTAGTAGTGTTTTAATATTTTAGTAATTACTGTGAAATGTTAGTTTTTGCAACCACCATTTCTATTCCCCTTTACATTATCTAGTTTATTTCATAGAAATAGAAAACCACAATGAAAAGAAAAAAGAAAAAACTAATGATAATTTAATTTTTTTTGTGGCTTTTGAAGATTCAGAAGATAAGGCTCCCGAGTTTCCTGTTCCTAATGAATGGTTTAGATTTGGGATCATTCCTGCAGGTTCAACCGATGCCATTGTGATATGGTAACTTTTCTTCTTCCTAGTATTTTTTACTTTTCGGTTCTGCACAAACAAAAGACATGAGTTATATTTCATATCTGAAATCATATTAAAATCTAGTTGAATGACGTTCTATTGTGTTGAATGAGAAGAAAATATTGAGAGAAATGTTGAATAACTCGTGTTTCAACTACACAATGGAAGTTTTTTATATAGACTATGAATGATAGATACACATAATGACATGAATACTTACAGACTTTCTATTTCTTTACATATTAATATTTTCAACACTCCCCCTCAAGCTGGAGCATATAAATCAAATGCATCCAACTTGTTACATATATAACTAATTCTAGGGCCTCACAATGACTTTGTAAAAAAATTTCCAATTGATTATTAGAATTGACAAAGTTAGTGATGAAGTCGCCCGATTCGATCTTTTTCTAACAAAATGGTAGTCTATCTCAATATGCTTGATACTCTCATGAAAAACAAGATTTGAGGCAATGTGCAATGCAGTTTGATTATCACATATTAGTGTCATTGCGCTGACCTCTTCAAATTGAAATTCTTTTAGTAACTGTTTCAACAAAATGAGCTCACATTTACTAGTGCCATGACCCTGTATTTTGCCTCAGTGCTGAATCTTGCAACAGCATTTTGTTTCTTGCTCTTCTAAGATATTAAATTTCCTCTGACAAGTACACAATACCCAGAAGTGGATCCGTCTATTAATGGGAGAGCTTGTCCAATCGACATCTGAGTAACCAACTATCTGAGTATGTCCTCTATCTTCATAAATGAGACCTTTTTCAGGTGCACTTTTGATGTATTTAAGAATCCGAATTACAACATCCATATGCTCTTGGCAAGGAGAATTTAAGAATTGGCTTACCACACTGACAACGAAGGAAATGTCAGGACGGGTGACTGTGAGATAGTTTAATTTTCTAACCAACCTACTATATCTTCCTAAATCTGATAGAGGCTCCCCCTGATTATGTAGGAGTTTGACATTTGGATCTATAGGAGTATCAACTGACTTGACATTTAATAGACATGTTTCTTCAAGAATATCCATTACATATTTTCTTTGAAATTACAAGGCCATCCTTGGACTGGGCTACATCAGTACCCAAAAAATAATGGAGTTTACTGAGGTCTTTAGTCTGAAACTGATTTGAATGATGTTTCAATTAGAGTATTTCTTGCTGATCACTACCAGTTATGACAATATCATCCACATAAACAATAATATAGATGCACTCTTGGACTGAGTGACGATAAAATACAGATTGATCGGCTTTACTACGAATCATACCAAATTCTTGTACTACTGAGCTGAATCTGCCAAACCAAGCTCTAGGAGACTGTTTAAGACCATAAAGGGACCTATGTAGTTGACAAACCATGCTGGGAGGCTCCCCATGAACATCAAACTCTGGTGGTTGCTCTATATAAACTTCCTCTTCAAGATCACCGTGCAAAAAGACATTTTTAATGTCAAGTTGATGGAGAAACCAATGTTGAATTGCTGCAATGGAGAAAAACAATATGATATATGCTATTTTGGCGACATGTGAGAAGGTATCGCTATAATCCAATCCAAAAATCTGAGTATATCCCTTGGCCACCAAACGAGCCTTAAATCAATCAATCTTACCACCAGGGCCAACCTTCATTGTATAGAGCCAACGACAACCTACTAAAGACTTCCCATGAGGTAAAGGGACCGGTTCCTAAGTACCACTGCTTTGTAAAGCACACATCTCATCAAACATTGCTTGCCTCCACTCAGGGTGGGATAATGCTTCACTTGGAGATTTAGAAATAGAAGCAGAAGACAAAGAAGACAAGTATGTGTAATGCAAAGGAGAAAGACGATGATATAATGAATATAACGAGGAGATGAATTACGTGTTGTGCGAATATCCTTACAAAGAGCAACGGGAAGGTTATGCTCATGTGGTAGGGCCGGATCCGGTGGTGGCGTCGGAGGAGAGTCTGTAATGGGAACAGACACATCGGAGGGTGAATGACGACAATGATATATTTGTAGTGGCCATGGAGGTTGGGGGGCAGACTCGACAGGTTCGGGATTAATGTCCTAATGAGGCTCAGTAGCTATATGGGTCGGTTTAAAATATGGTACAAACTTGAAAAAGGTAATATCAGTTGATGTAATGTATCGATGTAGTGTAGGAGAATAACAACGATAACTCTTTTGGACTGATGATATTCGAAAAAGACACACTTGACTGATCGAGCTGACAGTTTGTCCAGACCATGAGATAAATTGTGAATAAAACACGTGGACCTAAAGGCACGAAAAGGTAGTGGGTGAAGAGGGCTATGAGAAAGAGGACCCAATGAAGGATATTGCTATTAAGGACAGAAGACGACATACGATTGATAAGATAGCATGCCGTTAAGATTGCATCCCAAAAAAATGGAATGCAACATTACCATACAAAAGTAAGGTTTGAGTGGTTTTAATGAGATGCCGATTTTTGCATTCGGCTACCCCATTATGTTGGGGTGTATGAAGACATGATGTGTAGTGAAGAATACCATTGGAAGTCATAAAATGTTGAAATTGATGGGACAAATATTCCCGAGCATTATCACTTCTTAAAGTACGAATAGAAACACCAAGTTTTGTTTTAATTTCATGATAAAATTGCTAAAAAAAATGGAAAGCTGTTTAGATCTATTTTTAATTTAAAATAACCACGTACAACAAGAGTAATTAATAAGAATAACAAAATACTTAGATTCTAAAGTAGACATAGTACGAGAAGGACCCCAAACGTCAGAGTGAATTAAAGCAAAAAGGGGACGAAACCCTTTTATTGACTCAAGCAGGAAAATAGTTACAAGTGTTTTTTTCCTAATTGACACGACTCACAATGTAAATTGGACAACTTAGACAAACTAGGCACCAATTTTTGAAGTTTGGTAAGACTTGGGTGTCCTAGACGAGCATGAATAGTATAAGGGGAATCTGTGGCAGAGCACGTCTTGGATGATAGAGAAAGGTAATAGAGGCCTTGAGACTCACATCCGACGCAATCGTCCGTCCCGAACTCTAGTCCTGCAGGGTAACATTATTATTAGTGAAAGTAATAATACAATCATGGGACCGAGTCAATCGACTAACTGAAAGTAAATTAAAAGGACATCCAGGTACACAGAGAACCTATGCAACTGAAATGGAAGGGAGAGTTTGGACAGTGCAACCCCTTGAGACTGGGTTTGAAAGCCATTGGCAGAAATTATAGTAGGTAAAAAACCAAATGTAGAGAGATAAAAAAAGATACCTTTATTACCAGTGACATGATCAGAGGCACCAAAATCAAGAACCTAAGGGCCAAGGGAAGATGAGTGAGAGAGGTAAACTAATGAATTACCAGTATGTGCAACCGAAGTAGTAGAACTAGAGTTTGGATGACTTTGAACCCACCGGAGGAAATCTTCATAATTTGTCGGGGAGCCCTGTAGAGATGGTGTAGTCTGAATAGTGGCAGAAGGATCAAACTGAGTTGCATTTATCAGAGGTGAAGACTTACCTTGCAACTTCCAATAGCGTGTCCAAGCCGATTACAATGCTCACATGTGTGACAAGGCTTAGAGTTGGATAGTCCTCCATGAGAGCGACTCTGATTGTGATCTAGAGATGTAAGGGCAACAATGTCACCCGAAGCTGAAGTAATAGTGGGCTCAGCTGGATGCTTTGCTGGTACTTGAAGGAGGATCGCTGAGGTAGTAGACATATTCGGAACAATAACTGATCCCAAAATTTGATAACGAGTTGCATAGTACTCCTGGGGCAGGCCATAGAGTTCAAGAAGCATGAAGAAGGTGTTCATTGATCCAACTCATTCTTTTGTTCAATTGGATTACTTGCAGCAAGAGGGAAAAATTCATTAAAATCATGAAGTGCACAATGTACGGTGCCAAGATATGAAGAAATAGAGCCATCTATTGTCTTCGGAGTAATGACATTCAACAAGCCGTGACAAACGCCATAGAGACGTTGAGTGTCATTAGTGTAGAGTGTCTTTGCTTGACTCCAAATTGATTCGCACGTGAAATGTGAACAAAAAATCAGTTTAACGTCTGGATGAAGTGTAGACTTAATGACACTGCACACCATAGCATCTATCTGCTTCCATTTTGATGTTTCAGCCGCAACCACCTTTTCAGGATTTTTTGTGAGATGGTCTTCGTAACCTTACCAAGTATCCATAATTTGTTGTTGGCGGCTCAACTGTCATAATTTGATCCGTTCAATTTTTCGACAGAAGAGGAGAGGTGATGTAGTTAGTAACGATGCTCTTTATTTAAGACAGAGACATCATGGTCGGTAAAGAGTGTCAAAAAACGCATCCGAACCCAGGAAACAAGGGCTGTTAGAACTGGAACGCGTATATCTACAACTCGAAACTGAAAACTCAGGACAAATATGGAATCAAAAGGCTGAGGCGAGTGCAACGGAAGAAGCCGCGTCGTAAACGGTTGCTTGACGCGCGTGGAGAGTGGCAGCGCATGTGGAGGTTTGTGGACGTTGTGCGTTGAGGGGTGGGCCGATGTGGGGTGTATGACGCTGTTGGAGTGGTCGTTCGCTGAAATAGGTCGTCGGAGAGAGCGGCAGCAGAGTGTGGCAGCTGGAAAAAAAATTGAGAGAACAACGTAACACAGATAGAGAGGGGGAAAACCGGAGTTTAGAACATGATTTGCCAAAAAAAATTCTCACTGGAGATAGTGGATCCACCGGGTAGTTGAAGATTAGAGTTGTATCTCAATAGGCTCTGGATACCATGTTGAATTAGAAGAAACATGTTGAATAACTCATGTGTTTCAACTACACAGCGGAAGTTCTTCATATAAACTATGAGTGATAAACACACACAATGACAAAAATACTTACAGACTTTCTATTGATTTACATACAAATATTTTATTTTCAACATATTGTATTTCTTAGATATTCAAATACATACTTTTGCAAATTACATTAAATTTAATTGTCTAGTTAATGTTTGTAGTCTATCCTTGTAGTTTTATGATACTATTCTGTCTTTTGCAGTACAACTGGAACTCGAGATCCTATAACTTCTGCATTGCATATTGTCCTCGGTAAAAAGGTGCACCTTGACATAGCTCAAGTTGTGCGATGGAAAACAACTCCTAGATCCGAGGTTGAACCTTTTGTGCGCTATGCAGCTTCCTTTTCAGGGTAATTTTTCCTGCTGTTTTGTTACCCGATGAAAAGAAAATAGGCGTTCTTTAATTATGTAAATGTGTAGCTTTTCCTTCTTTTAGCATGGAATTTATAAGTCTATGGCAATCGAAAATTTCTGTGACCCATCATCAGGATAGTCTGACTTCAACTTATACATCTTGTGACATGTAATGGCAATGCCATCTTGCATACACTACATACTGATCCACAGTTTCGGGTGACCCGAGTTCGAGTTTTGGTTGGAACAATATTGACTAGTTTTTACTTATCTTCGGACCGAACTTTGGATTATCAGGGCCCTTTTTCCTTGGGAATCCGAGGGTTAAGACCAAAAAATATCAATCTGCAGTTATTTAAAGCTTTATTTAGTAATCTTATATGCTATGTTAATGACCGCAGGTATGGATTTTATGGTGATGTTATCACAGAGAGTGAGAAGTATCGCTGGATGGGTCCGAAACGTTATGATTATGCTGGAACTATGGTATTTTTAAAGCACAGGTATTGTGAAAATGGATGTGACATGATGTTTTTCTTCTTTTGCACCTTTTATTTCTTTGCATGGTGAACTAAATTATGTGAACACCTTGACCTTTTTTTTTTTTAATAATCTGTGTAAATATCATTCAGGTCATATGAGGCAGAAATATCATACCTAGATGTTGGATTAGAGGAAACCAATTCGACTTCCAAAAGGAATCGTGAAAGTAGCCTGTTACAGTCATTGAAAGCTCAACGCAGAGCAGAAAGATGTATCTGCCGTATTAATTGCAAAGTTTGTAATGAAAAGCCAAACAATGCAGCCACTGAAATTTGCAGCCTGACACCTCATCTATATTCAGAAAAGAGAAGATGGGTGAAATCCAAAGGACGGTTTCTTAGTGTTGGAGCTGCTGTAATCTCTTGCAGAAATGAAAAAGCACCTGATGGTTTGGTAGCTGATGCACACCTTTCAGATGGTTTTCTTCATCTCATATTGATTAAAGATTGTACTCATGCTTCTTATTTGTGGTAAACATTGCCCACTTTTCTTTCCACGTTAGGTCATGTTTGGATAAACTATGATATATACATTCTTGTGTATAAACTATTTCTATAACAAAAGATGAAATAAAGTCAAACTATTTTTATAAGCTATTCTGAAGAGGTTATGAAAATAAGCTGAAAGCAGTGTATGAACATGATAGAACCCACAAATTTAATTGATGAAGAAACTTATATTATTTATTGGAAATGGTTAGCTCTTAAAATGGTGGAAAACAGAAAACAAAATGAATAAACCAGAGTTCTGTAAACTCCTAACCAGAGAATTTCTTCTCATAACTGTTTACTAACAAATTTTCTGAATGATTTCCTAACTTCCCCTCCCTCTCTTATTTAATTCTCTATTCTCTCCCTCTCATGTATCTTACATAGTTTAAATGTTTGTGTTTTGTTATATATTATATAATATAGATATGCCTCATTATTTCACATGAATCAAATTTAGTTTTCACACTTAGTAACAGTGTAATTTATTTGTTTGCTTGTTGAATGATATAGGCACTTGACTCAATTTACAAGAAGAGGGGGAAGCCCTTTGAACTTTAAGTTTGTTGAACATCACAAGGTTAATTTTTCCCTAATCCAAACAACACCACCTTATTCCATTTCTAACTTACTAATTAAGCTTAGCACTTGCAGACACCTGCATTTTCTTTCACTTCTTCTGGCAATGAGAGTGTATGGAATGTGGATGGTGAGATGTTTCAGGCACACCAACTCTCTGCTCAAGTGTTTCGCGGTCTTGTATGCATGTTTGCAACTGGTCCTGCAGTTTAATTGAAGCTTGGTTATGGTATTAGATGGAACCCTGATAAAGAATATATAGTACCAAGAACTTTTGTATATACATATAAATACATATATCTGCAGCAATGCCTAATTTCCATTAGGTGGAAGATTGGAGGTTCTGTGAAGGGCTATGTAGCACCACACTTTAAGATTAAAGGTGTGTTTGGTTTTTGATATGCGTGATGTCGAATACCAACATGACACCGACATATTTAGTTACATTTCATTGCTTCAAACTTTTAAATTATTATTGTTGTCGATTTGTCAATGTCGGTATTGTGACTGATATCTATTGATAGGTAAAGGGATTTTTTGGCTACATTTGAGTATATATTTAACCCTTGGTTCATTGTTTTAATATTTGTGTAAGGAGGATTATTGTATCATGAACATCAGATGCAGGTCACCTTAATATTGGGTGGGAGCATGTGTTCTTTGATGGTTGTTGTAGTTATTGTGTATATGTAGCAAAGTCATAATCTATGTCATGGATGTTGTATTTTTCATGAATAAATAAAGATGACCACAAGGAAGTATTCTTGTGCAATGCATGAGTATCTTTTGTTTTTTTTTATTAATCATCCGTTCTAAGGAGAAATAAACTATGGTAATTCACAGTTCACTCGAGATAAGTCTGACTAATGATTGTTTCAATTAAGATTTGAATTAGGTATTCTTAATTAAAATTCATTAGTCACTTGAGTTAGACTACTTGATTATAGATGTTTTTTTTGTTGATATGCTAAAAATAATTATTGAAAATAAATTAAAATATAAAAGTATAAAAATATAAAATTAAACTTTTAATTTCAAAATTTTCATGAATTAAATTCATTGTTAGGGATCTTGAGTTCGACTCTCATATATGACATATACTTTACAAATTAATAATTAATATATTAACATTGATCGTTTAAAAAAATCATTGTTAGACAATTTAATTTTATGATAGAATTTCATTTATCGTCAATTGTTTGAAAAAATAGGTATTGATTGAAAAAAATTAAATATTCTTTGATTGAATAATATTTTAAATAATTAATATTAATCTAATTTTGCTACGAAAGTGTGGTAGATTCAAAAATTTTAAATAAAAAATAAAAAATAATTTTTTTTAAAAACCTAGATTTATTTGTAATATATATAGGGATAAAAACGAGATGTTAATTGGAAAAAGGTTAAATTACTTCTTTTTTGATCCATCAAATTTTGCATCTGTGCAATTTAAGCCTCCTCTTTTCAATTTATTAAATTGGGTCCTTGAGGCTTTCATCGTGTTACCATCAAGTTCTAATGTTAGATTTGCTCTAATTGCAAACAAAAAAACAAATGCAGGGATTGAATTGGTGCAGATGAAATCCGAGGATTCAAAATTGCACATTTGTAAAACTTAAAAAGATCAAACATTGAATAAAAAAAAAAAGATCAAACATATTAAACCGAAAATATGTGATAAAAATAAGCTATTCAATGAATAATTATACAAATGTATCAAAAGATGATAGATACTTCAATGATAATATGAGAATCAGATTTAACCCCTAAGTACATACAGAATTCTACAATAGAATCAAATTTATCTACACTTGAAATTCACTCTTCCTCATGTAATAAAACAACAAACATGGCTGATATTGGAACACAAAAATATTTGCAACCACGTAACCATCACATGTTGAACTCTTTAGTTAGTCTAGCTATACACTAGAAGAATCATTTAACTAAATGTTAACATTGAGAAAGATAATGTAGAATGCAAGTATCATATTTTATCAGGACTTCCACTCTAAAATTGCAGATAGAAGTGTGTAATTAGGAATTAGATTCTTATGAGGTAAAGCCATATTTGTCATTGGTGATTTATCATTCCCTTCAAGCCACTTTTCAATCGCATTGCGATCATACGTATATCCGTCTGCTGCAACACAAGGATCATCCATCACATCCTGCATAAAATCAAATAGAGTACAATGAGCATCATCAAAAGCATTACAAGCTCAACATATATAGCTCAAGCCATTAATATTGGACAAATGTTAGTTATGTTTTAATCGAAGTCTAAAACACATTTACTCCAAATGGTATATCACCCATAATCCATTTTTTTCATTGTATATTTTAGAAAATCAGTGTAATATCATTATGGAGTCCTATGTGCTGACAAGCACTATGTTCGCCTATCTGCTTTTCTCGACCTCTCGATTTTCTTTCTCTCTTTTCTTGTTGATTTGATAAAAAGGAAATACATAATTATAAATAAAATAGTTTAAATGAAGGGCAAATTTTAAATAAATAAAAAACACAAAAAGTTGGTATCTCCTTTATATATAGTAAAGATTTCACTACCTGAAGTATTGGGCATATAAAATGGTTAGGAGGTCTAGATTTTATATTAACTATTGAAGCAGAATGAGCAGCGCTATCAGCAACTTCTTTCAACCTCTCTAGCATTGGTAACACATGATCTTTCAAATCAGGTCGATCCTTACGCCGAAGCTCCGCACAACTCAACGCTAACCGAGCCATGCCTAGTGTCTCTTGTAGTGGCCACGAACCTGCTTTTGGATCCAATATATCTGCTAAATTACCATTATCAATCGCTGTTTCAACCGTATCAGTAAGTGCCGTTGCTGGTTTTGCTGTCAATAACTGTAAGACCACTAATCCAAAAGCATAAACATCAGATTTTGGAGATACTAAACCACTCCTTTGATACTCAGGATCAATGTAGCATAGTGTTCCAACAGGTGCCGTGTCCTTATACATGGTAGATAAATCATCTGAATTGAGGATTGTAGAAAGACCAATATCACCAATCTTGCTGACAAGGTTCAGGCCAAGCAAGATGTTTGCCGGTTTCAAGTCACGGTGGATGATAGGTTGTGGCTTTGAGCTGTGAAGAAAGGAAAGAGCTGACGCAATTTCCCAAGCTATTCGAAACCTCTCGAACCATGGGATTGGTGTTGTACTGTTTTTTTGAAATAGTGTATCCTCTAAGTTACCATTCTCCATGTATTCATACACAAGGCATCCATGATCAGGACATGCACCAAGAAGAAGAAGCAGGTTTGGATGGCGAATTCTGCTCAATATCTCTAACTGGAATCAAAAAGAAGATATTAGTCTTGTTGTGCAGTTCAATTCCAGTCTCATAGCCATTAATAGGTATGTTTTTTGTTAGAACAACAAACTCAAATCTAAAGAAAAGATAAAATAATGCACACAAGAGTACAACGATTGATCATGAAGTTCAAACAATTTTGTCTACATCTATGACAGTAGAGTGATTGTTGTAGTCTTTCTATTATGCAATTACTTAAGGTTATAGAGTACAAGTTGTGCTCTGCTATGCTTGAGCATCTACCTAGTTATCAGCAAATATGAGCCATACCCAACAATTTTTTATTGACTGTTATAACTATTATTATCTGCAATCATTATTTGAAAAATTTCTTCAAGTGAAGTTATGGGATGTCAACAACGCCACATAAAAAGAAGCATGAAAACTTAAAGAGAAATGTAGCACATTTTTCAACAAATTCTTTGTCATTAGGTGAAACACCCGTGGGATCCACTAAATTATATGGGCCTCATTCCCTATTTAGTCAGAGCCATTCTATTTTTGGAGATGAACTTCACTCAAAAACAGTGTTGAAAAAAGTGTGTTGCTAACATTTCTCAAAGTTAAAATGCATTTTGCATTGGCCGATTTTCATTTTGCAAAAAACAATGGAAGATGACTAAGGATATAAAGAAACCTTTTTTATGACATGGAAATAGAAGTAGTGTAGAATGTCAATCTTAGGAACAGTTTTATTATACAATTGAACAAGAAAACATCATATTTAGAATAGGATTATAAACATAGAATATACTAATGACAAAATAAATAACATGCCATCTGAAGTGTGAGAAAGCTCTACAGAAAATTAATGCAATACATACTTTTTGTTGTCTTATATTTACTGATTAGTAGGCAGTTTCTCAATCATAGACACAATTCGCCAAATTCCGTGATTAATCGCTTGTGTTCTTGTGTGCATTTTTATTTATCTGTTTTCTATAGAACCGAATTTGATGTTCTAAAAGCTTAGCATGTCCGTTTTATTCATATAGTTTGCATACCTCTTGTTGGAATTGCTTGCTTTTGCGGTTTCCATTAGAGTGGAGAATTTTAACAGCAACAGTTGTGTGATGCAAAGCGCACTTATACACCATTCCATATGCACCCTTTCCAATCATCAGATCTTCAGAAAAAGATGATGTAGCCGAAACTATTTCCTCCCACGTAAACATACGGTACTGAGGCGTTGAACCACTCAGAGCATCCTCAAGCTTTTCTTTCTCTTTGGCAGCATGAATAGCTTTCATCTCTGATTCTCTTCTTTCTGCAGCCTCTCTTCCTGCACATTGTTTCAAATATTCAGCTTCTCTTGCTGCAGCTTCATATTTCTCTCTTTCTTGATTTGCTAACTCCTTTGCCATCTCTTCCTTAGCAATAATCTCCTTCATTTTCATGGATTCTTCTACTCTTCTCTTGTTTAGTTCATTCAGCTGCTCAAAGAAATAAGAGATGTTACTCCTTTTGACAATGCCAATCAGAAGATTCAATTCCAAGACTAAATCCTAACACAGTATTATATCTTGATGATAGCTAATAAGAATAAGATAAGTCAAAGAGATGTGTTACTTTGACACAGTGGGACAACAATGTGAATGGTCATTGCAGTTCAAATACATGATTGATTACATTTAGTAGTTGGTTAATGAATGTAACAAAGTTTCACAACTCATTAACTGTTCACAAAACACAATTAACTATGATTTTGAATGTCGTTAACCACAATTTTCAGTGTATATTTGAACACAAATTTTGGTCAATATATATATATATATATATATATATATTTGAAAATATGAAAATCATGTATATTTGAACATAATTTGGATGGTTAAAATGGATATGATGTATAGTTGAACACTTCAGAATCGTGGTTAATGGTGTCAAAGTCGTGGATGATTAATGTGTTATGGTATGTTAAATTCATTAACCATTCAATTAATATAATTAACCACATATTTGAATGACGGTAACCATCCAAATTGTTGCTGATTTTGTTGTCAAATATTTGTGCGACAAAAGATCATTTCTCTAACTCAAAATGGTACAAACTAGAGATATGGAAGAGGGAACAAATGGTAGAGAAAGAGAAATTATAAGTGTTTTTGACACTAAGAAAAAAGACATTACCTTTTGTGATGCATCAATGTTCTCACTTTGAGCTACTGCATGCATCCCTTGTGCATGTCTTAGTTCAATTCTCAACTTTTCCAGCTCAAGGTTAAAGTTTTCCTGATTAAAAATGAAGAGAAAGGAAGTTAAACTAAAAATTGAAGCTGCGTCCAAGTCCAACTGGAATTCGATATGATGCGATAGCTGTTTTAAATTACATATAGATCTCAACACAAGATTTCATATTGAATAAAAGTAAGCCTTTTTCACATATCATACACTGATATGAGGAGCAAGCATGCTTTGTATTTGCAAAAAAATGGTTGAAGTAAAAAATAATTATAGTCAAGATGAATGACAATGGAAACCATAAAAGATATGATATTGTTAATGTGAATGACAATACTTATGAAAAAGAAAATTCTTTTACCTCTCTATTTGGTGATGGAAGTTTAGTAACTTGTGGGACATACTTGGCAGAATTTTGATCATAAATCCAAGATTCATTATCTGAAATGCTTCTGCAACTAGACGCCTGACTTGCAATATGGTCAATATCTGAGTTTCTAGAAGAACTTGAAACAACATGTTTTTTCCCGAGATCTAGTGACCGGCCTCTATAACGATTAATTTCATTTAAACTAGAACTTGTGCTTAGAAAGGTCTGATTTATAGTTGAGAGAGCTTTAATTTGTCGTGTTGACCGGGAAAAGGAATGTAAAGCAGCAGAAGATGCAACTGAGCTAGAATCTGATATACATTCAAACATTGATTATTCTACATTACATAAGTCAGTTTTGATGTTTTTTATGTAATACTTCGCTAAATAAATTTCCGTGCAAACAGTAAGCAGATCTTTGAAACCATAGAGATTTAACTTAAAAATCTATTTACATAGTCAAATTATAGATATTAGGGAAACAAATAACTTAAATGTGCTGTTGACACTTATTAAGGGTTCACAAATAGTGCTAGGAAACATCATTCTTCCTAGTTCCTACAAAGCATATTGTTCTGTACCATACTGTAAATTTTAGCTTTTAAACCACAGTATTGCAAAAACTCCTAGTTGTATACCTGTAAGATTGGTGGAAGTGTAGTTTGATGAGCTGCTGGAGGAAAAACTGGTTTCACTTGTATCATCTATAATGCTTCCATCAATCTCCATGTCTGATGGTCGTATGGACAATTTTCCTTTGGAAACTGCATAAACTGTACAAAATCTTGGAATGCATACTGATATTTTTGCAGACATACCCTTGTGTTTACTGAAAATTCAATAGGAGTAGGGTCAAATAAAGAACATTAAAAAGTCAATGACAGAAAAAAGTTTACATAAAAAAAGAGGAATAAAATATTGGTAAATATATAGATATATTCATTCAAAGCTTTTTGTATACATATTGGCAACCTAATGCTTAGATCAAGTACTTCCAAGGTCTATCCATTTCTTTTTTTAGTTTTAACCCTTCTGTTCCAAAAGGAAAGGAACTTTGGTAATCCGGAGTTTGTCTCTGAGGTAAGTAACGTCAGGTCAAGAATTGTTCTAGCCAAAATTGGAACTCAAGTTCTCTCGAATAATTTGTTCTTAATTGAAGTTCATTAACCACTTGAGTCTAATCATTTGATTTCTATTCATTTCTTTTGTTGGTTCTTTCTTAGTTTCTCCCTATAACTATGTTCTGAAGGAAAGTTGCATATTCTCTAAGAAACTCTCTCATTTTGTTGTCTCTTTCTTGCATTTTCTCTCTAAAAGAAACTTTTTAAGTATGCTATCTTCATTTTCATTAGTAAGGATATAAGCACTCACGAAGGACTTTGTCATCTCCAACCTCTTGAGGAATATGATGATGGAACATAACAGCACTCCATTTCATCTAATTCAAAAAATCCAAACATACCCTAGTCAATCAATTAATTGATCTATCTAGTATTATGTTAACCAGCTTCCACTCTAAGATATTCAAGGTAAGGTATAATTCTTCTGGTTTTTTAAAATGGTATTTGTTGAGTATGGCTCATATTCACTGATAAGTGGACAAACGCTCGAGCGTAGTAAGTGGAAGTTAAATCGCAATGAGTATAGTATTTATACAAAACCTTGTACTCTATAACCCTAATTCATTGTATAATAGAAACTACAACAGTCACTCTGCTGATAGAGACGTAAGCACAATTGGCCGAACTCCGTGATCAATCGTTGTGTTCTTGTGCATTTATTTATCTGCTTACTTTAGAATTTGATTTGTCATTCTAAGAGTATTTAATATGGCAATGACAGTATACTATCAACATTTCAATAAATACCTTTTAAATATACCAGAAGATGAAGCTCCAAGGACAAGTTTGTTTATAGAACTCTTAGCTACTTCCTCTGCTACTGCAGTTGCTACCTCATCTGATTCAATCACTACAACATCTACATGAACCTGCACAAACAATACTTTAAGAATGCAGAACCCTACAGTGCACTATGAAGCACAACTACCGAAACAAACACCAGACACAACACTAACACATCGACACAGATAATAATCTAAAAAAATGAATTAATTGAATGTAATCAAGGTGTCAGTTTCCTGTTGGTGTCGAATACCTAAACACGTCTTTGATCAGAAGTGTCAGTGCTGCATGCATTAATTATTCTAATTAATCTCCATCAACAGCAAACATTATCTTACCTTTCTATGCTCACACAAACTCTTAAAAGGTAGAAGCATATGATTTGTTTGCCACTCAATTTCCCTTTTGAAAGAAGTTGCTACATCATTTCTCACTTGTGAAAGAGGAAGCACATCTCCCACTGGAAAAACCAAAATGTTGAATCATCATAACCAAAATGTTTCTCTTAGCTTATAAAAAAGAGAATTGAATAACTATTTAGTCCTTGTAATAGGCACCTTTTCTGGATTTAGTCCCTTTATAAGGTCTGATTTAGATACACAAAATCACAACGTCAACAAGTCCTATAAATATTTGTGCATGTTAGAATTGATATATGTAATATGTAGACCATACTACAGTCCTTAGAATATTAAGAACAATATGAAGACTAGTTTCCCCAAGGATATTTTTAATAGAACAAGATTATTTCATCTCATCTTGAATAATGTGTGCAATACAGGTTGGACTCAAATAAAAAACATGGAAACTAGCTGTTAGGATATAGAATAAAGGGGAATTATAGTAGTTAAAGTAGTTAAGGGTTGTTTGATGAGTTAGTTATGTTAGTTATTTCCTGTTTGTTAGTTGCTGTTTCTATTTTAGGGTACTTGCTATTAATCCTTTTCCTAATCCTTGTGTATAGCAAGTCTATAAATATAGACTTTCATTTCCTTAGAAAGGCTCTTCAGATACGCTTCTACAATAGTTTTCCGTATGCGCAACAAGGTTTTGGTTGTCTTCTCATAAAACTAATCTTATAGTTTGGATAGGAGTTTAATACATCTAGTAGGCCTCCATTGATGCCATCAACTACCGACTTGTAATCCATCTTGAAGGTAACTCTATGGACTCCTCCTAGCTTATGTATCCAAGTAATAGCTTCCAAAACTCCAAACGCTTCAGCCTTCTTTGGTAACAACGATGCATTCCTCCACCAAGTTTTCGCTTTAATGAACTGATAGGACACCTCCGTCCATTGGGTTTGAGGACCTAATTATTGGGCCCAACTCACACACTTGCAGCTTCTGGAAGTGGTAAGAAAGGGAGGAAATACAGTTAGTTAGTTCCTTTCCTGAAATTCAGGAAGATTCTATTAGGAATGTAAGAATAATTTAATGAATAATTAAATTTATAATGACGACTCATGTGAAAGGATACAAATATCCGTGATGGGATATAAATATCCCTAAAAGGTACAAATAAGTTTTATAAATATTAACAACTTGATGGAAGTTACTAGGATGATTCCAAGGGTTTTGTCTCTTCCATAATATTTCTCTACCAATTTGCCATCAAGAACAGGTTGTGAGAAAGAATGAACCAGAAAGAGATAGTTTGGGAGATTGGGTATTGGAGGATTACCACGCTTATTCTTCATCATCATACAGTCATGGCAGATGTTATGTCTTTAATATGTGAGAATCATATATTCCAAAATGTGTTAATTTTCTAGAACCAATGCTTGCTCTAGTCTTCTGAGATAGCAGCATTATGATTCATGGTTTGTGAGTGATTTGCAGACCTATGGTCTAAAACCACCAACATTTTTTTTATAGGACTAATAAAACCAGAAAAATTTGTATATTATAAGGACTAAAAATATAATTAAGCTTATAAAATTCTGAACAGTTAATTAAATAATAAAACATATACTATATCTTACTTGGTGTTGGAACTCCTTTTATAACAGCACGAACATGTATAAGCTTGAAATTAATCACTCCTTCATTAACAAATTTATCAAGTGCCCATTGTACAACATATTTGCTTTTCTTGTTACCCTTAATTGCTAAACCAACAACTGAACATTTACTATTTTCATCTCCCTCCTGAATCATATCCATCTTTTTTTCCTTATATAAAGAATAAATTAAAAAATTGCCTGCAAAATGAAAAAGAAACAATTAAAATAAATAATGCTCTATTAGTTTAACCGTTGAATATGACTCATGTTCACTGATAAGTGGACAAATATTCCATTGTAGCAAAGTATTTAAACACAACTTTATACTTTGTAGCACTAAACATTGGATAATAGTAACTTCATATTGAAATACTTGCAGCACTAATCTCTCAAAACAATCTAAACCTTCACCTTGAAAAAGCACAAATAAGGTGAAAATTTGGGAGTATATGAAGAAATGAGTATTGGGGATTTAGGTAAGATCTTAAAAAGAAAAGAAAAATGATAATTAGTTGAACAAATAAACAGAAGATGTTTGAACACCAATCCATAAGAAAATGCTCAAAGTTATAATTCCTAATTTAAAAATAAGAAAAAGAAATGAAAATTTCAACTGAATATACAAAGGAACATAGAGAGTGGGAAAGATTAAAGAAAACCCTATAGCCATATGGTTAAATACAAAAAAAATTAACACAACCAAACAAACAATAACAAACTTAAAATATTATTAACTAACCTATCAAACCACCTTTGAATCTTTGAATTATTCATTGACTAAAATCTTAGCATAGTCATATAATACACAAAATTTAAACAGAGAAAAAGAAGAAGCAATAACCACTTTTAACAGAATGATACCTAACCAATGAAAAAAACAAGCTTTCAGTTGGTTGAGTGGCTGGCTCAAATCTTAGATAGATAAGAAGATATTTTCATTTGACATTTTCCCATCATTACTTTTGTCCTAAAAGGAAATAATTTTGTCTAGCTTCAAATAAAACAGTTATTGGATAGTCCAAGACCTCACTTTTAAAACAATTATTCATTTTGGTCCTAGCCTATTATGAACAAACAATATACTCTTGCATAGTCTACAAACTTATTTTTAACTTTTGAATTAATAAAATTTCATCTTTATCTCATTTGATATAATAATACTTTATATTTTGACCAGTTTTCATACAATTATTATTATATTTTTTTTTTTTTGTAATAAACATATCTTTTATTTACTATAAAAACATAGATGGCTGAATTGAGTATCTCACATAAAAATAGATAATTTAGTAACTTTGAGATATATTTAGACAAAATATTTTTTGCGATTTTTTAACTTAATTTTAAATAACAATTCAATATTTTTTTTTCTTTTTTTTAGTCTGATCATTTATTTAATTT
>JBBPBT010000240.1:2523949-2551190 GCA_037974875.1 Cicer bijugum | reverse complement strand
TTTCATATTTTCAATTAAAAAAATTATAATTTCACATATTTTAAATACTGTGTAACATACAATTTTATGATATACATTTATTAAGATGTATTAATTATTTATAAATTATTAATTAAATAATTAAAAAAGTTAAAAATAAATATTTAATTTTGTTTTTATTTATAAATAAAATAATGTAATTACCATTAAAAATTCAAATACATCTAAAAAAAATATTATAATTTAATTGAAACTAATTCAATATCATCCTATCATTTTTAAAGTAATATCTTTTAGTCTCTGCAACCAATTTTTCATTCACCTAACATTCACCCCGACAATAAATGTAGCAATAGTGACATATATTAACTTATCCTATGTGTGAGTTGTAGCATTAAGTTTCTTTTCTTTTACAAATTGTAGCATTAATGTAACATAGTACTTCCTCTGTTTTATCTATGTTATTTAAATTTTACTTCAATATATGTTGTATATGTTTCAAACTTAAGAATAGATTTATATAGAAAAATGTTTGATTAAAATTGGAAGTCATATTACAATTCTTTTTAATCATGAGGTAGATTTAATGTTTTGAAGAAAAAAATAAAGCCGAGTTGTTAAAGATGTAAAAAAATTTCAATAAAGGTCCAATCAAATTAATAATTCTTGTTAGTTAACTTTAGAATTTCCTTTATACTATAATATAAATATCTTCTACTTTTTTCTATGAAATAGTATAAATATCTTTTAACTTTGTTTACACAAAGTAAAATATAATTTTGATCAATATAAATATATTAATATTTTTTAGTATCTATGTCCCTAATATTCAAGTTTCAGCACCGTCACAGATCAATTAACGCACGGGGAATTGAAATATGTTTTTCTCATATAGTTCCACCTGCAAACACACATGTGTCGGTTAACACAATAATCTCTACTTAAATCTTTTGAATAGATTCTTAAGAATTAATGTGATATTCTCTAGAGTTACTTAACATCAGCATGTCAAAAAAATTAGGATTTGATTTCATCTGCTAAATTAATTTGTACTCTCTCCTTTCATTATTATATAAAAAAAATAGCTTTCACGATTATTAAGAAATGTAGTTTATGTAAAATACAAATTAAATATATTAAATTGTCCATTTTTAATATAAATATATTAATTATAGTGATTATTAGTTAATTTTTGTTTATTATAGTGAGTAAGATTTAAAATTACTTTTTTGTTTATAATAGTGATCAGTGATCAGAATGAATAATTATTAGATATAAATGTTGTAACTACTATTTATCTTGAGAAATGTCAAAATAAAAGACATTAAGCTCTAATTTATTACATGGTATTAGCATGTTCGATCAAACATATGAACTCTTAGTTAATCTTCACTTTATTCAGCGACACCCCATTGGGTTGCTATTGATCCTCATATAATTTATCAAAGATGCTCAATTTCTGTTGGAATTTAAGTTTCAAAAACTATTTAAAAATCACAATTTATGGCACCGAAGATATTACTGGGTTGAGTCACGAACTAGTTCGCTCTCTTTAAGACGTTTCGCAACATTGCCCAAATCGTGCAAGGCAGACTGTAAGACCCATATTTTTTTAAGTGTACTTTATGTATTTTAATGGATTTCTGGTATTGAACTCAGGGGCTTTTTAGCCAAGTTATTAATATTTTGGAGTTTATATGATCAAAAAGATATTTTGATGCCCGATTAAAATTACTCGTCGATAAATAAGTTAATTAACTGCGGTGAATCCTTTGCAAATAGTTTTATGCGTTTTGGGTAAAAGAGTAATTTAATAAATAACTAAAGAGTTGGAGATATTTGTTGGAAATAGTTAATATGTATATATAGAAAAGGAAAGGAAGGAATTGGGAAGAAAAGAAAAAGAGAGAAAAGAAAAAGAAAGAAAGGAAAAGAGAAGGAAAGAAAGAAACATTTTCCCTCCCTCTCCCTCTCTGCCGCGCACACCTATTCCTCCCCCTTCCTCCATTTTCATTTTTCGCAGCTTCCTTTTGTTCAAAAATAGAGACCCAAGGCTTGGTGGGTGATAGGACAAGAGTTTCTCAACTTCACTCTTCACCTTTGATTCGAAAACGAAGAAAAACGGTTTTAGGGATTCAAACTCAAATCTCTCCGTTTCATCTAGATCTAAGTGTCGTTTCAAGAAGTGATAGAAGGGAAAGTTGCTCACCACTACACTACGGTGCTAGTGAGCTAACTTTGGAAGCGGCGTTGCGAGCGGAGATTTTTACCGGATTTGCTCACAGTATCGAAATCGAACGAAAAAGCTAAAGCGAAGGTAAGGGCTCCTTCCAAACTTTTAGTTTGCATTTAGGGCCTTATTTGTAATTGTGTGGAAAAGATTTTGTTAGGATTAAAGTGTTGATTTGGTGGAAAATGAATCTAAGGCTTTATGGGTAAAATCTTAGAGTTAAGTTTTGGATATATTGATGAATGCTTCGTGGAAAATGAATTTAAACTCATTTATGAATGATTTTGAATGAATGAAACTTGTGTGTTTGAGTGGTGGATTGTGTTGATGTGTGTTCGTTGTTTTGACGTGTTCTAAATTGATAACTGATGAAACTTGAGATGTGTTTTGTGTGGTTTGTGTGGAAAATGATTTGGTGTAAATTATGGATTGAAATGTGAAAGTTGGTTTTGCGTGGAATTTGAAAACCATTAAGTTAAACGAGTATTAAGAATGAGGAATCTCTTAATGTCTTGTTTACTTAATGTGAATTTGTGGAAAATCGTTTAAGTCAACTGAGCGTTAAGAATGGGGAATCTCTTAATGTCTTGGTTACTTAATGTTTGTTTTTGAAAATGGTTTCAGTGAAATGAGTATTAAGAATGGGGAATCTCTTAATGACTTATTTATTGAATGTTTTGTTGTGGAAATTGTTTAAGTCAAAAGTATATTAAGAATGGGGAATCTCTTAATATGTCTGTTTGCTTAATGTTTTGGTGTGAAAATCGGTTAAGTAAATGAGTATTAAAAATGGGGAATCTTTTAATATCTGCATTTACTTAACGCTTGTTGTGAATGAAGTTAGTGTATGCTCATGCATTTCATTTGGTAAATTGTGCTGACCCGTGATAGGTGGCACCTCGGTAAACTGTACTGACCCGTGATAGGTGGTACGTTTACGATTTACTTTTTGGTAAGTTGTGTTGACCCGTGATAGGTGACACCTCGGTAAGTAGTACTTTGGCCCGTGATAGGCGGTACACTTACGACTTACGTTTTTCTTTTGGTAAATCGTGCTGACCCGTGATAGGTGGCACCTCGGTAAACAGTACTGACCCGTGATAGGTGGTACGTTTACGATTTACGCTTTTTAGTAAATCGTGCTGACCCGTGATAGGTGGCACCTCGGTAATTGGTACTTTGGCCTGCGATAGGCGGTACAATTATGATTTACGACCCTTCGAGGAGGGTTTTGGTTTGGAATTCCGAGTCCATGTATTTTGGCATATACGCATTGCATTAGGGTGCTTGGCACACGAGTTGTGATTGATGCAAATTATGATGGTGTTGATTTTGCTAAGTGTTATGGTTTGAAACCATGTGTAAGTGTGTTTGATTCAAATTGTGATTGTGTTGATTGTTCTAAGAGTTATGTTTTGGAATTGTGTGATAGTATGTTAGATTGTAAAACGTTTTTGAAACTCATAATGTCGTGGTGATTGTATGGGTATTGCTAAGTGTTAAGGTTTGGAGGGGTGTTTGAATGCGATTGAGTTAGTTTATGTATTTTTGAAAGAATATACTGGGAAATCGATTTACCACATCGATTTGATGAGTTACAGGGGCCCTGCTTTGCACGAAATCGATTTATCCAACCGATTTTGTAAGCTGTCTTTCAAAATCATTTAAGAAATCGATTTGATAAATCGATTGGATTCAATTGGATTCAAGTCAGGGGCTTTGTCTTCCAAAAATCGATTTGCTCAATCGAATGGATTCAATACAGGGGCTCTGTATGTCAGGAAATCGATTTACCCAATCGATTGAGTCAATCGATTTACCCAAACGATTGATTTAAGCCCAGAGTTCAGTTTTCACTAAAAACTTTCAGGAAATTGATTTCCCCAATGGCTCAGTGGGAAATCTTATTTTGAGTTTGATAATTGATTGCTCAATTGATTTATCAATGCTTTGTTCAGTTATGTATTACTTGATGGATTGATAACTCTATTTGATGTCATTTACATTTGGCAAGCTTTACATGAACTTTTAGCATGTGGAAAAACCCATCTAATATGTATGATAAATTGAAAAGGTTAATTGTGCATTGAAAAGAAAATGTTATGTGTTAACTGTTAATTTTGGTTGGTGACCCTTTACAACTATTATGGAAATCTGGGCTTTGCCCTCAGATGAGAGTTGGGATGATCCTACAGGTTCGTACCCTCCGGATGGGAATGTGGATGAGAGTGCTTGATTGGAGCTACGATAGGAGAATCTCACGGGGCGCGTGGAGATTACTCAAGGCGTATAGTTTTTTGTTATGTATAGAATGATCAGACTAGGTTGTCACTAAGGACAATTATGTCTTTCTTTTGGGCTACTTTTATTTTAAATTGGAAGGATGTACATGTACTAATGTTGACATCAGGACATGCTTTGGATTTATGTTTTTAGAAACTTTTCCGCTGTTTGTAAATTATAATGACTCAATTATTTATCCAAAGGTTTTATCTTATTTATTTCTTTGTTGTATTTCAATTTCTTTTTTTTTTAAAAAAAATACACCCTCGCTATTAAAAACGGGCTGTTACATAGACTATCAACCACGAAGTCCCCAAGATAAAACAGCCCAGATCACTGTATTGGAGTTCTACTACACTGTAGAAAACCGTTCTAGAATTACACCCTCAATATAGCGCTTAAAACCACTATTAATATGACGGTTAAAGTCACTCTCAATATGACGATTAAAGTCATTCGCAATATGGTACTACGACCACTCATAACTACGGCATAACGACCGCTCTAAAAACAAAAGGACTACAGCATAACAACCGCTCTAAAAACCGAAGGGACTACGACATAATAGCCGCTCTAAAAATCGAAGGGACTGCGACATAACAACCGCTCTAAAATCGAAGGGACTGCGATATAATAACCGCTCTAAAACCGAAGGGATTGCAATATAATAACCGCTCTAAAAACCGAATGGACTGTGATATAATAACCGCTCTAAAAACCGAATGGACTGTGATATAATAACCGCTCTAAAAACTGAAGGAACTGCGGCATAATAACCGCTCTAAAAACCGAAGGAACTGCGGCATAATAACCGCTCTAAAAACCGAAAGGGACTGCAGCATAATAACCGCTCTGAAAAACTGAAAGGGACTGCTGTATAATTACCGCTCTAAACCGAAAGGGACAGGAAAGAAAGGGGAGAAGTGGCTCGAAATTTGGCGAGCAGAATATAAGAGGGAGAAAAGAGAAAGTTGGGAAAAGCATCCAACTTTGGTGTGCTTTTCACAATAGTTTGATGCTCATTATATAGTGATGGAAGTAAACTCACATTTCTTTTCTAAGCAATGTGGGACTTTAATATGTATAGATTTGAAACTACTCAAAATACTAGAGTTTTTCAATGTGGGATTTCAAAATTATTTCTTTCCAATGTGGGACTTAACAAGTTTCTTTCCACTTAAATTTACAATAAAAATTTCTTTCCAATGTGGAACTTCAACAAATTATTAAATTCACACTATGACATACTTTTTTTCCAACAATCCCCCACTTGAATTTAAAAAAATGTTTCTAAAATAGCGTCAAACGTTTCTATAAGAACGTGCATAAACAAAGGTGTCTTTTGACTTGAACCTTTGCATAGTAAGTAAGATTCAGATTCAACAAGAGTGACTCGTAGTCTTGAACTCTATCTCTGACATCAAACCCACACACAACCTTTTCATAGGGTGTATTCTCAAAAGCCCGTGCATTAATGGCCCTGCACGTGTATCCCAGTATAGTGAACGCTCTAAGAATTCTGCCTCGAAATTCCATAGGAAGCGGCCCCACTTCCACATTCACATAGGTGAGTCTATCAAGAGTACTCCTGTAGCTAGGTACTCCCTCCACGTAGAGTATAGATCTCATTAAGAGTTTCTATTACCTCATCCTATCATCGCTTCAGGAATCATGCTTCTCTAATTTATAATAGCATGTTCATCTCATATCCCTCCACGTCTTGTTATTACCCATTGAACCTAATTCTTGGGATCTCCAGTCTTTTAGGTCGGGTTACTATCATGAGTGACTCTATAGGCATTAGTCTCATCCTTTTGGATGTATTTATGACTTTCTCTGTAGCTAAATCCTTTCGTCAAAAGATTTGCCAAATTTTCATCAGTGCATACATGATCCACTATAACAACTCATTTAGTAAATAACTTTCTAACAAAGTTTTGCTTACGACAAATTTGTCGTCTCTTATCATGGTAATAAAGATTTTCAATCTTCGCAATAGCCGCGGTACTATCGCAATAGATCAACACATCTGTCATAGGTTTTTCTCATATAGGAATTTCAACTAGCAAACATCTCAACCAACTTTCTTCTTCACTAGTAGTAGCTAGTGCTATAATTTCAGACTCCATAATGGATTGAGCCAATATCGGCTATTCTTCGATTTCCAAGATACAACACCACTCACTATATTAAAATATAGTCATCGATTGCTTTGGAGTCATCCAATAAGACGTTCCAATCAGCAACATTGTATCCTTCAAGGACTATAGGAAATCTTTGATAATGTAATCCAAGAATAATGGTCCTTTTAAGGTATCTCATGACCCTTTTAATAGCGTGTCAATGCTCTATACTAGGTCTACAAGTAAACATGCACAACAATTCCACAACATCGGCAATGTCGGGTCTAGTACAACTAGTGGCATACCTGAGGCTGCCAATGATGCTCGCATATTCAGTTTGTCTAACACCTTCACCAGTGTTCTTGAAAAGTTTCACACTTGGATCGTGTGGTGTGCAAGCAGGTTTACAGTCAAATTAATTATATTTCTTTAGGATATTTTCAACATAGTGAGATTGATCCAAAGAAATTCCCTTTTCTGACCTAGTAATCTTGATTCCCAGGATTACATTTGCTTCTCCGATGTCTTTCATATCGAAGTTGTTACACAACAATGATTTCAAAATGTTATAGCATGAAAGTTTGAATCAAATATGAGTATGTCGTCTACATAGAGACATATGATAATGCAAATGCCATTTTCAAATTTGTAGTAAATACATTTGTCACTTTCATTCACTTTAAACTCATTCGATTTAATTAAGTTATCAAACTTTTCATGCCATTTCTTAGGAGCTTATTTAAGACCATATAGAGATTTATCTAACTTACAGACTTTGTCTTCTTGTCCATGAATTACAAAACCTTCAGGTTGTTCCATATAAATTTCTTCTTCTAGGTCACCATTTAAATTTTTTTTTAACATCCATCTGGTGTATAACCATGTTATGAATAGCCGCAAGTGATATAAACACCCTAATGGATGTTAGTCTAGTGACTGGTAAGAAAGTATCGAAGAAATATATATTTTCTCTGTCTAAAATCCTTGGCTACAAGGCGTGCCTTGTACTTATCAATACATCCATCGGGTTTTAGTTTCTTTTTCAAAATTCATTTACAACCTATTGATTTGCAACCAGGAGACAAGTCTACTAAATGTCAGGTCTTGTTAGACTCTAGAGAATCCATTTCATCATTTATAGCTTCTTGTCATAGATTTGCATCCAAAGATGACAAAGCTTCTTTAAGATTTGCAGGATTCTCTTCTAAATTATAGAGCATATATTCTGCTCCATAATCTTTAGCAACTTTGGCTCTCTTACTTCTTCGAGTTTTTGTTTCACCTTATTTGCTGCTTTCAGTGCTTCTTGTAACAGGAACATAACTTGGTTCGCTGCCCCCACTATTTCTCCATTTTACAGGGAATTTAGTTTCATAGAAGTCATTTGACTCTATGATCACTTTTGAATTTAGGTCATAAAACCTATACGCTTTGTTCTTTACCGCATACCTAAATGAGTTCTCATTCATAGGTTCTACTGGCGAGTTTAATTCGCTCGGGATCGGGAATTCTAACATAAGTCAGACCACCCCATGTTTGAAAATAAGACAAGTTTGATTGTCTTTTCTTCACTATCTCATAAGGAGATGTTTTGTTTTTAGATTTAAGAACTCTATTCAAAATATAATAAATAAGCAATATATTTTCTGCACACTAATGAGATGCAACAATATAATTAAGTATACTAGCAACAACTAATTCAATAAGAGTTACATTTCCTTTCTTTTCAACTTTACCATTCACATCAAGTAATTATGGTGCAGTTGTTCCACATATAATTCTAGACAATTTATAAAACTTATTTAAACAAACTAGAATCGTACTTGGAACCTTTTAATCTTTCTACTAAATTGATTTTCAATTTTAGTTACAAAGATTCTTAACATGTCAAACGTTTCATTTTTGTTTTTCATTTCGTGTTAACTTTCCCATCATATTCACATATATTAAAGTGTAATAAATCTAAAGACTTAGATTCTCTAACTACAAATTTATGTGAACTCTTTATTATTTTAGTTTGACTACAACAAATCACTTTTTTCAAAATCATCTAGCTATAACTTTGGAATTAAATCTAAGTTACTTAATTTTGAAATCAAATGTGTTTGCATCACATAGTATAGCATGAAAAAAATTAAAATCATACAACATGTAAGCAAAAAGATTCAGTTTATTGATTTCAACAATCAAACATAAAGAGACATATTAAATTTCAATACTTAATTTAAATATGTCACGAGTAACGTACCTTAATAGATGATCTCATGAGCTATCTTCTAAATTTTACGGGAGTGTGCCTCCATAGATCTGGCGTCAGTCATCTGATACTCTGGGTAGTAGCTCACTACATACTCATTCAAAGCATCTCAAATATCTCTACCAGTATTGCTAGAACTGTAGTGGTTATACAGATCATCAGCAACTCCATTAAGAATATAATTCTTATCATTATTTTCCGATGGGTTAATTCTTCAGCTTTCTTATTCTTTTCTGTTTGCTTCGAACTGAAACAGTTTATTGAAACTAGAGGCAACATAACCAAATCTAGTAATATCTTTGGTTGACATGGCAGAACGAATCGTCTTAAAATTGTTGGAATTTGAGTTTCAAAAACTATTTAAAAATCACAATTTATGCCACCGAAGATATTACTGGGTTGAGTCACGGACTAGGTCGCTCTCTTTATGACGTTTCGTGGCACTACCCAAATTGTGCAAGACAGACTATCAACCACGAAGTCCCCAGGATAAAACAGCCTAGATCACTGTATCGGAGTTCTACTGCACTGTAGAAAACCGTTCTAGAATTACACCCTCAATATGGCGCTTAAAGCCACTCTTAATATGACGGTTAAAGTCACTCTCAATATGACGATTAAAGTCATTCGCAATATGGTACTACGACCACTCATAACTACGGCATAACGACCGCTCTAAAAATAAAAGGACTACGACATAACAACCGCTCTAAAAACCGAAGGGACTACGACACAATAGCCGCTCTAAAAATCGAAGGGACTGCGACATAACAACCGCTCTAAAATCGAAGGGACTGCGGTATAATAACTGCTCTAAAACCGAATGGACTGCGATATAATAACCGCTCTAAAAATCGAAGGGACTGCGGTATAATAACCGCTCTAAAAACCGAAGGGACTGCGGCATAATAACCACTCTAAAAACCGAAAGGGACTGCGGCATAATAACCGCTCTAAAAAACCAAAAGGGACTGCTGTATAATTACCGCTCTAAACTGAAAGGGACAGAAAGAAAGGGGAGAAGTGGCTCGAAATTTGATGAGCAGAATATAAGAGGGAGAAAAGAGAAAGTTGGGAAAAACATCCAACTTTGGTGTGCTTTTCACAATAGTTTGATGCTCATTATATAGTGATGGAAGTAAACTCACATTTCTTTTCTAAGCAATGTGGGACTTTAATATGTATTGATTTGAAACTACTCAAAATACTAGAGTTTTTCAATGTGGGATTTCAAAATTATTTCTTTCCAATGTGGGACTTAACAAGTTTCTTTCCACTTAAATTTACAATAAAAATTTCTTTCCAATGTGGGACTTCAACAAATTATTAAATTCACACTATGGCATACTTTTTTTCCAACAATTTCTCATGAAGCAACATCTAGAATTTGAGGCTATTAGAAGTGTTTTTGCTGAATAGGAATCATGTTCTTTCTTTGGATACATGTATCGGTGAATTTCTAATAGAGAACCAACATCTCCTTACTCAAGGAACTATGTCTCATGATGTTGTCACTTCCAAATCTGTGACAATTGCACATGCTGCTCAAAGTCAAGGTAAAGGTCGTGATATGCGACAAGTCTAATGTCTCTCGTGCAAACAATTTGAACATGTTGCTCATAGTTGCAATAAGTAGTTTTGTAATTATTGCAAGCATCAAGGTCATATTATCTCTTACTGTCCCACCCATTCTCCAAGACCAACACGACATCTAGTGCAGGCATTCCATGCACTACGAGCTATGTAGTTGGTTCTTCCATTTCTGGTGCCTCTAATGGTGATGCTTTATAGTCTGAAATGATTTAACAAATGGTATTTTATGTTATTTCAGCCTTGGGAATTCATGGTATGTCTTCTAATGTTTCCAATCCATGGTTTCTTGATTATGGTGCATTCAATCACATGTCAACTTCCTCTAAATGCTTGCACAATCTACATTCTTATCATGGTAATTAGAAAATTCAAATTGTTGATGGTAATACCCTCTCTATCACTAATGTTGGTGACATAAACTCTGATTTTTGGGATGTGCTTGTATCATGTGGACTTGCTTTTAATTTATTGTCTATTGGCCAATTGGTGGACAACAATTGTGATGTTGATTTTTCTTGTGATGGTTGTCTTTGTGTAGAAGCATGTGTCGGAGAAGGTGATATCCAAAGGGGCCTAAAGTGGGAGGATTGTTTCCACTCCAATTTATTTCTAATCATTTATCTCTTACTTGTAATAATATTTTGAATTCTTATGAGGATTGACATAGAAAATTGTTTTGTTTTGTCTCATTTATTTAAAGTTGGTTTGTTGGAAAATAAAAAGGTTGTTTCCTTTGTTTCGTGTTCTATTTACAAATTGACTAAAAGTAAAACACTTACTTTTCTGTCTGGTGCTCATTGTGCTTCCACTTGTTTTGATATGATACATATTGATGTATGGAGAATGTCTCTTGTAATTTCTCATGCCCATTATAAATATTTTGTCTTATTTATTGATGATTGCAATCGTTTTACTTGAATATATTTTCTTTAGTCTAAATCTGAAGTGTTTTCTATGTTTAAGAAACTTTTAACATATGTTGAAACTCAATTTCAAGCAAGTGTTAAATTTTTTTGCTCTGACTTTGGTGGTGAGTTTATATCTCACGAGTTTAAGGAGTACCTTAAACAAAAAGACATCTTATATCAACGATCTTGTCCGAATACCCCCGTCAACAAAATGGAATGACAAAACGTAAGAATCATCATTTGCTTGATGTAACACGCACCTTACTTTTTCAAGCTCATATACCATCCCGATATTGGATGAAGGCTATTTCCACAATTGTCTTCTTGATCCATCGTCTTCCTTTACTGTTATTAATCTTGACTCTTTTTTTTTTGTCTTTTTTGAATTCAGTCTGATTATAGTGATTTACATAGTTTCGGATGTGTGTGTTTTGTTCATTTAACTCAATTTAAAAGACATAAGCTGAGAGCGCAGTCTTCTCAATGCACTTTTATAGGATATAGTTACTCTCATAAGGGATTTGTTCGCTATGATCATTCTAACTAGTGCTTTTGCATTTTTAAGAATGTGATATTTTTTTTATAATCCATTTATGTTTCATTGTCTTTCTCATTCCATGAATGATATTGTTATTCTTCTCAACTTGTCTAATATGCCTCAATATATAGAACATTTTAAACCAATAAATACATATGTTAGAAAATACAAATAACAAGTTACCACCCCTTTTCTTGACATTGATTCTCTACTTGATCTTGTAGTGGTTGCACCACAACATTCTAGTAGAGAGTCTCGAGCACCATATAGATATTCACCATACAAGTATAATGCCTCACATACTTCTACCTTTTCCTCTCTTTAGTATATTTATTCCTACTTGTTACTCACAAGCTATTAAATATGTCCTATTGATAAAAGCCATGAATGAGGAACTTCAACCTCTTAAAGAGAATTTCACATGGGATGATGTATATTTTCTTCCTCATATCAAATCCACAGGCTTCAAATGGGTATTATGTGAAATTGAATTTTGATGGCTCACTCAACTGTTACAAGGCTCGATTGGTTGCCTTAGGAAACAAGCATGAATATGAAATTGATTATGATGAGACCACTTCTCCTTTATGTTGATGATATGATCATTACTAGATCTGATCAGACATCAATCTAGGAACTTCAACATCAACTACAATCTTCATTTCATATGAAAAAAATTGTTAACTTGCATTAATTCCTTGACCTTGAGGTTTATTCTACCTCCAAAGGTATATTTCTTCATCAACATAAGTATGTGACATACCTTATTTGAATGGCAGGCTTCCAATCAGCTAATCCATATATATACTCCTCTTGAGGTTAATGTGAAATATCATCGAGATGAGGGTGACCTATTGGAAGATCCACTATTTTATTGACAACCTTTGGATAGTCTTAATTATTTGACAATTACCCGACCTAACATATCATATGTTGTTCAACAAGTAAGTCAATTCATGCATTATCCTCGCCACCTTCATTTGGCAGCGCTTCGTCGCATAATTTTTTATTTGATAGGTAGCTCTCAACAGGGTGTTTTTTTCCCATTGGATCAATTCCCAAATTGATTGTCAATAGTGATGCTAATTGGCTTGGTGTTCCAGCACTAGGTGATCTGCCATCGATTGGTGCAAGTTTCTTGATTCTTCGTTGATATCATAGAAAAGTAATAAACAAACAAGAGTGTCTAAATCATCTACTAAATCAGAGTATAATGTCATGTCTATTGCTTGTTCTGAGACAATTTGGCTTGTGGTCTTTTGGTTGAACTTGGATTCCCTCAAATTGTTGCAAATCTAGTTTTTCATGAGCGCACCAAACATGTTGAAGTAGATTGTTATTTTATTTGTGAGACCTATGATAATCATGTTATATACATCCCTCACATCGATACTCAGTTTCAAGTTGCAGACATTCTTACCAAAGTTATTTCTCGTTTGCACCATAAGTTTCTATAATTAATGCTCCTTGACCAATCGCGTTAATTTGATGGGGGATGTGAATTAGGAAATAATATGAATTTGTAATTATATCTACCAATTTTCCTAGAATAGGTTAGACAAATCAGGATTTGATTTGATCCATGAAATTTGGAATTATTATATGTAAATGTTATAACTATTATTTATTATGAGAAATGTCAAAGCAAATGGCATCCAGCCCTAATTCATGACATCAATTAGGTTTTGCAAGTTACATGAATAGTATTCACAGTAGAGTCACCATATCTAAGGGTGATCTTCGTTTACGTTGTCGATTTTACGTGAAAAACCTTTAAAAATATGGAAACTGATTGGTTCGTGGCAAGTTGTTCCCCCTTGAAAAAGGATTTTATGAGTTCTCTTCCGCTTTGCAAAGTGTTCGAACAATTGGAATTTGGAATTTGAAGTCAGATATTCTTCGCATTTTCTCTTGGGCGAAAGGTTTAAATTCAAATTTAGTAAGAAACACAAATGTCCAATGTTGGATTCATATCTATAACCAGTCTTAGGAATATTGGAGAACAACTATCATCTTCTCCATCGCTTAGGGTATTGACACTCCTTTATCTATTAATGAAGCAATCAAATCAAAAATATAGGGACATTTTGCTCGAGTGTTGGTTAATTTGGACATGACACAAGAAAAGAGAGATCATATTGCTATCGAACATGAAAGATATGCATATTTTGTTTACATTGATTATGAAAAGCTACTATTGTGTTGTGAATCATGTAAAGTTGTAGAACATTCTATAGATAACTGTCGAAAAAATATAAAGGTCATCAAATAGTTCATTTAGCTAATGATGTTATTGTAAATAAGTTGGTAAAGACTTATGTCCCTAAATATAATGTTGCTTCGAACAAGGTCGAAACTGAATGAACATACAAAAATATTCAGGGTAATAGTACTCATTGTGTTGTTAACTCTTCTTTTATAAATTATATCTCCAATGTTGAACTAAGAAGCACCACTATTATCAAATGCTTTTCTCCCTCTAGTCAGGAAAAAATTAAGAAAAATCATACTGTCTCTAACGAGGAATTAAAAACCATTTCATAGAGCTTTAAGAATCTGAGGTCCAAATGACACAAGCTCTTAAAAATATAATTCATGAGGTCCTTGTTTCCAACTTATCCAATTCAGCTAACACAAATCATTTGTATAAGAATCGTAAAAACTTTTATGATTTGGAAGTTAACTCTAATGTTATTGTTAATGATTATAATTTACATTTTAAGATTGTTCATGATTTGGAGATATTGCAAGTTTTTTCAAAAATATAGATTAAGAGAAGACAACAACTATTAACGATTTGAAAAATCATTCTAATGCAATTGAAGAATCTTTTACGAAGGTGATTCCTTTGACAAAAATAAAATATAGAAAAGAAGCTATATTATATAATTTTCGCCCAAAGACCAAAAAATATGCATGATTTGAGAAAAAAATTTTGGGTTTTAAATGTTTTTTCTTCTTTTTTTAGGTTGGTTTATATCCCCAAATTTTTATTTTCTTTTTAATATACTTTTAACTTAATAAAAAAATTCACATCATTATGGTATGTCGATGATTAAGATTATAATTTTTTTATAGAGAATTAAATGTAAATTTTATCTTAACTGTATAGATATTAATATTAATATCATCAAACACAAAATATACACATTAATTATACTAATAATTTTTCTATAAAATATGTTCTAGGATCTTATAAAAAAGAATTAGGATCGATATTGACCAACAATAATATAATTATTAGAACAACAATTTGGTCTGAAAGAATAGACAATGAAAAACGCAAAACAAAGAGTACAGGAAGTTTAGTAACGAAGTTCAGCCAAAGATGTCTACGTCTCCGAGTGTGGAATGATTGCAGTTCTTTTGTATTAGAATAATTGATTGCAGTTCTTTTGTATTAGAATAATTGGGTATGGTTTACAGTGTACATGTATTTAAATACTAAAGTTCTTATTACAACAATACTAATTGTACCTCAAGAGGGAAAACCCATCGTACCTTCTAGATGCCTCTTCATCAAATGTTGGGACAGGCTCAAATGGAATCTCTCACTCACCCTGCTTGTTTGACCATGCCCACTTATTAGTATATACTAGTCATATTCAACAATCTCTATATTGAAAAATATCAGTGTCCTAATGATTGCGAGTAAAAGTCCTACTTAACAATGAGAAACAAGTAACAAGTCCCAACAATGTCTAAATTTGTAATTGGTGACTGACTTGGTCAACCTATCTGTTGCATTATCTGGAGTATAAATATTTTCAAGTAATACCTATTTAGATTCAAGTAGCTCCAAATCTTGTGAAACCTCACATCAATATTCTTCGATCTGGTGTGATACACTTGATTATTTGACACTCTAATTGTCATAATGAAATTGAACTTCACTTTGCTCGAAACCTAGTTCATTCACTAGTCTTGTCAACCATAAAGCCTATTTCGCAACCTCAAGTATTTTCATATACTCTACTTCAATTTTAGGCATAATCATTATAGGTTAAAATGATGATTTCCAACAAATAGGTCCTCTTGCAAGAGTAAAGACATATTCTGTTGTAGATATTCTATCGATTATATAACTCGCATAGTGTCAATCAACATTTCATACAATTGAAGGATCACTATGTCCACTGCCAAACATGATACCATGGCTGGTTATACCCTTCAAGTACTTGAAAATCCAATCAAATGCTTCTCAATGACACTAACTTGGCTTGGACATTGTTAAAATTCAGGGTATATTTTAATTATTCCTTAATTGTGCAACATCCCAAGGTAATTGTTAGTAGTTCTAGTCGATACAACTTCCTAGATATTGAGTGTAATTATTGCAGCATCATTATAAATAAAAGATGTATAATCTCCACACATAAATTACTTATATTTTTCAGACATAAACGTACAAATGGACTTACAACTTGTTCCAAATTTGTTATAATGCAAATTATAACGTACGTCAAGAACCAACAACACTAGCATAAGGAAACTTTCCATATACTTAGTTTTTGCATCTGTCATTGGACATTGATCCGATGAAAGTTGAAAGGGATTCACTAATGGAATTACTCACAACCTTAACATTACTCATGCCAAGTCTGTCTAGCATCTTTTCAATATAGATTTGTTGAGAGGACCATAACTTTTGATAGCTTCTTCTCTCACCCACAATGCTCTCTGGATTTGTCAAACCGAATGTGTTTTTTTTGTTGTTGTCAAATACAGTTCTGGATTGGTCAATTCGGACGTGTTACTTGAGGGCTTTTAAGAATAAAGGGGTGTGGGAGAAGAAACTATCTAATTTTTGGGCGCTTTATAAATTTTCATACCAAGAATCTTCTTAGCAACACTTAAGTACTTCATGTCAAAAAAAATTCCCAACATATCATTAACATACAGTAGCAGAAAAAGAAAAGAACTATCACCAAGACTCCTAACATAAATATAACTTTCACACTCAGATATGTTGTACCCAATATCAAACACGTAGGAATCAAAGTGTTTGCGTCACTGCTTTCGAGACTACTTGAGACCATATAAAGACCATCTCAATTTACAAACTAATATCCCTTGTTCCGTATCACTAAAACCCTTTGGCTATGTACATTTTCTTGTTCCGTTCGTTCGATCCTGTCTACTTATCACTATTTATGAACCATAAGATAAATATATTTTTTTATTAAAAAAAAATAACTTTTAAAACAGATGTTGGAATTGATAGTGATTTGTTTCATAATAAAACTAATATTAAATAAAAGAAGACTCATGCTCGAGAGACTATCTTTAAAACAATTTTATTTTTGCGAGAGAGGATCTCCTCTATTTGAGAGTCCCTCATATTTCTTATGTGGGACAAACCCTACCCTTAAAATCTACTACCTCTTTTCTCTTTAACAATCAGAGAGTTGAGACAAAAAGAATGATTATTCAATATATGAACTATAATACAAAAATTACATACATAATCAGAGAATAGAATCAAATTTATTTACAATGAAAATTCAATCTCCCTAACCAAAATCTGCATCCAAGACACTGTCACATGTCATGCAGACATACACATTGAACTATTAAGCCACGCTACTTTGGAAAAACTATTTAACTCAATATCAACATTGAAAAAAGATAATGCAGTATCATATTTCTTTGGACTTCCACTCCAAAATTGCTGATAAAAGTGTGTAATTAGGAATTAGAAGTTTATGAGGCAAATCCATGTTTGTCATAGGTGATTTTTCATTCTCTTCAAGCCACTTTTCAATTGCATTGCGATTGTATGTATATCCATCTGCGGCAACACAAGGATCATCCATCAGATCCTGCATCAAATCAAATAAAGTACAATGAGCATCTTCCAAAATATTAATAACTTAAGATAGTTGGAAAGCAATATATATCTCAAGCCATCAATATGAACGATTTCTAGTCGTAACTCTCAGTTCTCAGGTAACTCCATTCTCAGGGAAACCGAAGTTCGGCCGCAAAGATAAGTAAATCACAGTCAAAGATTGTCCCAGTCAATGATCAAACTCAGATACTCCAGATAGAATCGACCTTAACCACTTAAGCTAAACAACATAATTTAATATGGAGGATTTGCTTGTTATGGTTTAATCAAAGTCTAACATAGCTCACCCATAATAGCTATGCTACCATAATGGATGTGAATAGAAAAGTAAAATGAGCTTGTATTCTTTGCATCATATATACAAGGGTTCGGATTTGCTGGTATAACAAATTAACCAACTAACCACATGGACAAACATAAACTGAAAAAACTACTCTAACTGATTTAACAAATACTAACTGATATACCTTACGAAGCACCAACACAAAACATACACCGGACACAATACTAATACTGACAATAATTTGAAAAACAGAAGTAATTGAATGTAACTACATATGCCGATGTCTGATACCGATACGTGTTGAACACCGGACACGCCTTTGATCTGAAGTGTTGGTGCTATATATCCTAACTTAAGTGAAAGACTAATGCTAACTAATTCTAAAAAAACGAATGTAGTGCCATCATGAAGTATTTGAGTACCTGAAGTATAGGGCAGACAAAATGGTTTGGAGGTTTGGGTTTAATAGTAATCATTGAAGCAGAATGATGAGCCCTATCAGAAACATCTTTCAACCTCTCTAGCATTGGAAGCACATGATCTTTCAAATCAGGTCGATCCTTACGCCGAAGCTCTGCACAACTCAAAGCTAATCGAGCTAAGTCTAATGTCTCTTGAAACGGCCATGATCCTGCCTTTGGATCCAATATATCGGTTAAATTACCACCTTCGATAGCCATTTCAACCACGTGAGTAAGGGCTATTGCTGGTTTTGCTGTCAATAACTGTAACATCACTAATCCAAAAGCGTAAACATCGGATTTCGTAGATATTAAACCGCTCCTTTGATACTCAGGATCAATATAGCTGAGTGTTCCAACAGGCGCTGTGTCCTTATACATGGTAGATAGTTCATCTGAATCGAGGATTGTAGAAAGACCAATATCACCAATTTTGCTGACAAGATTACGGCCAAGCAAGATGTTTGCAGGCTTCAAGTCGCGATGGATAATAGGTTGTGGCTTTGAGCTGTGAAGAAATGAAAGAGCTGACGCAACTTCCCAAGCTATTCGAAATCTCTCAAACCATGGGATTGGGTTATTACTGTTTTTCTGGAGCAGTCTATCCTCCAAGTTGCCATTTTCCATGTATTCATACACAAGACACCCATGATCAGAACATGCACCAAGAAGAAGAAGCAAGTTTGGATGACGAATTCTGCTCAATATCTCCAACTGAAAGCAAAGAGAAGATGTAAGTCCTTTTATCTTGTATAATTAATTACAGTCTCATACTTATAAACATAATTACTATTTGAAATTATCATTGGTAAAGTTTGTTTAGTTGAAGTTATGAGATGACAATGCCATAAATTGGAAAGAGCACGGACACTCTTGACAACACATTCCTTATTGTGTAACCAGTCATTTTTGTCCCTAAATGAGGTGATATCACTATAATCATTGAATGAATCGAAATTACAAAACCATTTTTGAGTGTGTTTTCTGTTAGTAGTTTCAAAGACCATCATGACTAATGGAAGACACATTCAAGGATAAAACAACTTAATCAAAGACACAATCAAGGACTAAACTGGCAAAAAAAATACACATTCGGAGATGTTTTTGTAATTTTAATAAATTCATAGACTATAATGGCAACGCCTCACACATTTAAAGATCAAAATGGTTGTTCACATATCCTTTATCATTATGATTAAATCATGTCGGGTCCACTAAATCGTGCCGTCCTACTTTCCTTTGTGGAAGGACCCTAAAGAACTTCACTCAATAATAAAGAGTGCATTACTAATATTTTTTGGACTTACGATTGCTCCACCAATTTGATTGAATTGGTAGGTTTGAATTTTCCAAACAAGAATGGAAGATAGCCAAAAACATATATACCAACCATTTCTATGACAGGAAAATGGTAGTTAAGAATAGTTAATCTTATGAATACTATATTCATATAATTTAACAAGAATGCATCATATAGCATTTTTGAGGTAGGATTATAAACATTAATAGATCGATGAGAAAATACACTCGAGAGTGTCAAAATATCTTCAGCAAATTAAAAAACTATATATTTATTGTTTCGTCTTAAATTATAAAACAATATTATGTATATGCGACTTATTCATAGAGGTTTCGTACCTCTTGCTGGAACTGCTTGTTTTGGCTGATTCCGGCAGAGTGGAGAACTTTAACAGCAACCGTTGTGTGATGCAAAGTGCACTTATACACCATTCCATAAGCACCCATTCCAATTTTCAGTTCTTCAGAGAAAGACGAAGTAGCTAAAATTATTTCATCCCACGTAAACTTCCGGTACTGGAGTGTGGAACCGCTTAGAGCATCCTCTAGCTTTTCTCTCTCTTTGGCAGCACGGATAGCTTTCAACTCAATTTCTTTTCTTTCTGCAGCTTCTCTTTCAGCATATTCTTTCAAATATTCAGCTTCTCTTGCTGCAGCTTCATATTTCTCTCTTTGTTGTGTTGCTAATTCATTGGCCACCTCTTCCTTGGCGATAATCTCCTTCATTTTCATGGATTCTCCTGATCTCCTCTTGCTTAGCTCATTTAGCTGGTCAATGCAATTAAAGATGTTACTCCGATTGACAATGCCAATCAGATGATTCAATTACAAGTGCATAGAAAAAAAAGTGAGTTTAAAGGAACTGTATTGTCAGTGTAAACCAGTTTTACATTGACATCCAATGAGAGTTTATTATTCTACCATGTCATTCCTCTTGTAAGTGCATTTATTTTAAAATTGATAGTATAAACATGCATTTCCGGTAAATCAGTTTTACACTAACATCCAATGAGAGTACACTAATTTGCCACATCATCCCTCTTGTAAGCGTATTTTGAAATTGTTTGTATAAAGTTCTTATTGGATATAAGTATAAAACTATTTACACAGATAGTTCATGCCTCTATAACTCAAAAAAATTAATCATCCAATTGCTACTATAGTGTTATATCTTGATGATAGATAAGGAGAAAAGAACATGAAAATAAGAAGAAACAAGAGGGAAGGGTTCCTAAAAGAAATTGTACTTATTAGGTAACAGAAATGGTTGAAAAAAAGAAGCTAGAAGTGTTTGTGGCCAAAAGAAAATAGACATTACCTTTCGTGATGCATCGATATTCTCCGTTTGAGCTACTGCATGCATTCCTTGGAAATGTCTTAGTTCAATTCTCAACTTTTCCAGCTCAAGAGTAAAATTTTCCTGATAGATAAACAACCACAAAGAAAGTTCATTTGCATATGGAAGTTTGATAAAGCAATAGCTGTTTTACAAATTTTTCTTCGGGTTTTTTACATAGAGCTCATTTCAAATTTTCAACTACCTTAATTATTTCTTTACCAACTTACCCTTAATTATGTTACATCTTTTTCTGCGACCTGTAATAAATCCTATGATGGAACATAAACTAATTCTCTCAACCGAAAAGTAAACTCGTAAAACAATACAAATTGTTAACAAATTTAATACTATTACCACCTTTCTTAATTTCCATGATTTAGTAAACATGGTCCTATATTTAGGAACGAAGGTAGTAGCTCTTTTCAACATTGATCAAAGTAAACACTACACTTATTATACTCTGATATGATGAAACAGAGCAAACATATTTGCAAAAGGAGTTTTAAAATGATTCTAGTCAAGATGAAAATTTACTGTATGGAATTCTTGTCAAATATATGACACGATGAAAAGCATAAAAGATAATAATTTATTTATCCCGATAATAATTTACATATATATAGGTTTTGTGTTCTTTCACTTAAGAGTTTAATAATAACCATGAGTTTTGATATGACGGTTGCAATACTTTGTTCTCGTTTTTCATAATAACCAAGTTTTTTCATACCAGAGTCGTGCCATATGATAATGATAACGTTCATCTAGATAGCACCGTTTACATAGTGTATGAGGTAGAAATAGGTACCATTTCATTAAGTTCAAAGAAAGAAAGAAAGAAATTTCAATTACCTGTCTATTTGGTGACGATAGTTTAGTAGCTACTGGCGAACCCTTTAAACAATTTTGATCATTAATCCAAGATTCAGGGTCCGAAACAATGCTTCTGTAACTGGATGCCCGACTCAGAGCACGACCAAAATCTGAGTTTCTAGCAGAACTTGTAGCAGGATTCTCTCTCCCAAGATCAATGGACTGGCCTCTAGAATGATTAGTTGCATTCAAACCATGAGTTGTGCTTAGAAGGTTCTCATTCATATTTGAAAGAGCTTGAAATCGCTGTGTTGCCAGGGAAGAGGTATGTAAAGCAGCATATGATGCAACTGAGCCAGAATCTGATATACATCCAAGCATTAATAATTAGCTACTCTTTCCAGTTTCAAATATAAGCAAAAAAAAATCACTCATTTATTTTAAAGCAAATATAACTTACTTTCACTCTATTTAATAATGATGTATATCCTAAAGCACCCTTCAATTAATATAAGTTTTATTTTCCAATGACTCTTTTATTCTCATGGAACAAGTACTCATGAGGGCAGTTTTTAGAATGCACTTATATTTTTATAGGAATATTAATTGCATTCTATTATAACAACAACCCCAGTTTAAAAGAAAATAGATGCGAAAAATGCAAACAAAGAGCACACAAAATTTTATCTCAAAGTTCGGCTAATTATGCCTACATCTCTAACTGCAGAGGCAACTACAATACCTTATTGTTATGTTTCAAGGTTACGATTAAAGATTACAACTTATGTTTAATACTACAGTAGAGTTTACAAGATTACCCTGGAACCGTACTCGCACTGCTCAAGTGACCTACCCAACACATTTAACTAATTCTTTTAATAAGCGTGAAAAAAGGTTATTTTTGCTTATAATCAATATCAGAGCATATAGTAATTATGTTAGTTTTTAGGGTTTGAATCTTAGACTTCCTGCTTAAAACTTCTTTTAAACCACAGTATTGCAAAACTATCTATAATCTATTTATATACCTGTTTGAGTTGTAGAAGTGTAGTTTGATGAGCTGCTGGAGGAAAAACTGATTTCACTGGTGTCATCGGTAGTGGTTTCATCAATCTGCATGTCCGATGGCTGTATGGATAGATTTCCTTTTGAAACAGCATAAACTGTACAAAATCTTGGAGTGCGTACTGAGATTTTTGCAGACATACTCTTTTGTTTACTGAAAGCAAGGCATCAATCAAAAGAAGTCTGATCAGATGAAGAGTGTCAGCATTAAGAAGAGAAAATTTTGAGATTTAAAAATAAAAATGAATTATCGTTTTGTGATAAGACAACAATAATAACATAAAAAAATAATGGTCCTCCTAAATTCCAGTATTGAGTTAGAGCTTTAATCAGTGATTAGTTTTGTAGTGTGTTTCCAAATTAAAGTGTGTAGGATTTTAGACAAAATGAATGATCTATCAAGTCAAGGTAAATGGTAAAATGATTTTGTTGTCATTACAGAAGTGTCTTCTTTTAACAAATAACAATTCAACAAAGGTCCTTAAGAACCAGTGCATTGTTGCAACCAGCGTTGTAAAATAGCAGCTATAGCAGCCTTATAGCGTACCAGAATTTGAACAAATTGTTATTGTTCCATGATACGCTATTTAGCACAAAGTGTTATAGTGGTGTTTCAAAAAATACCTTTTAAATATACCACCAGATGAAGCTCCAACGACCAATTTGGTTATAGCATCCTTAGTTACTTCCTTTGCCACTGCAGATGCCACATCATCCGATTCAATCAGTACAACATCTACATGAACCTGTTCCAACAATATGAGAATGTAGATCCTATAGTGCATAATTTGTTCAAATTAATCAACAACAATATCTTACCTTTCTCTGCTCACACATTTTCTTAAAAGGTAGAACCATTTGATTTATTTGATGCTCCACTTCCTTTTTGTATGCGGCTGCTACATCGTTACGCACTTGCGAAACTGGGAGCATAACTCCCACTGTAAGTACAAAAATGTTGAATTATCATAATGAAACAATCTTATAAAATCTTCCACCGCTATATCAACACCGGCACCTGTAGTCACTTATGCATAATCAAATTACTTATTAAATGGAAAACCTTAGGAATTTTCCATGTAAGTTACTGTTCATATCTTGTAACAAGTTATAACTTTATACATGCCATAAAAACATGTTCTAGGGTTTTGTCATTGTTGAGAACTTGAGATCCTATTATTCCACCCACATTAGTTCACACTTTAGATGTTCAATCCTAAATGTGAGGAGTGTGTAGGGTGTCACACACCGGCTTACGCAGCCGTCCTCATCTTAAAAGCCAGTTTTTCAGAGGTTAAGTTAGCAAAAGTAAAGCAAATGCAAAAGTTTCCTAACTTTGATATAGATAGCAAGACTACTAATCATAACAACCCTCAAATATGTTAGAATAATAAACTCAATTCTAAAGAAAACAGATAAATGAACACACAAGAACACAACAATTGATCACAGAGTTTGGCCAATTGTGCCTACGCCTATGACAGTAGAGTGTTTGTTCTAGTTTTCTATTTTGCAATGCTTAGGGTTACTAAGTACAAGTTTTGTATAAATACTACGGTCTAGATTACAAGTTTACCTCTGAACCGTAACAAAGGAGAACCCTCCTAGTCATAATCCAACATACAATGAACCAAACCCAAAGGGTATCAACAAATGAGTCATACTCATCAAAATATTCTAGAAATAGATCAAACTTCATTAACCAATCTTTTCAAGATACAGCTCGTAATTTAACAAGAAAAGTACTTGCAAATTTTTAATGCAGAAAATTGTGACTTATACTGTCAAAAAAAGTTGTTAATTTGTAGAACAAAATAAACAATCATATTACATGGTGTAGGAACTCCTATTATACCAGCATGAACATGTATCAGCCTGAATATGATCATTCCCTCTGGAACAAACTTGTTAAGTGCCCATTGTACAACATATTTGCTTTTCTTGCTACCCTTGATTGCTAGAGCTACAACTGAAGACGGCGAATACTGAGTTTTGTTACTTTCAGATGTCTCTTGAATCCTATCCATCTCTCTTCCCTATGTATAACAAAGTGAATTATCTGCAACAGTTGAAAAGATACAATTAAGAAAAAAAATGCTCTGCCAGAATAGCAACTTATAAGAAAACACTATAAAACACCAACACATATACATACACCAGACATGACCCTGACACTGACACCGACACCTAGATGCCAATTAAAAGAAGTAGAAGTGGTCAAATAAAACGACAGTGTTTATTGTCAGACACCGAACACGCCTTCAATTTAGCAAACACTTAAATAAGGATGCTACAGCTTTGTAATAACAACTTTACATTGAAACACTTGCAGCACTAATTTCTCCACAAAAAAAATAACCCTTGTTTCTATACAAAATATAAATCATTATAAAATCCACAAATGCAATGAAGACTTAGGAAAACACTAGTAAGAAGAAATAAGTATATGGTTTGTGAAAAGATATAATAAAAAATTAAAAAATTAAAATCCTCAATTGATTAATCAAATAAACACTTAAATTAAGGACAAGGATTTCAAATTTCAAGCTTCAACACTAAATAATTGAGTTTCTAAACTTCATGAAAACAACTTTTATCAAATCCCCATATAGATAGAGGAAGAGAAAGAGAGCAATTTTTTTTTTCTTCTCAATTTCCATGTTTGACCTTTGGACACCAAAATCTCACAAAAAACCTAAATAATAATTTTGAAAATGAGAAATGGAAATTCATAAACCCATATTATTAAATACATAAAATTTAATTTACAAAACACATAAAATAAAATAAAAAAATAACTACCTTAACAGAATTTTAACTAACCAACCAAACATACAAGCTTTGAAATGATTGAGAGCATAAAAGAGCTATCTAGATAACAGAAGAAGAAGAGAGGTTCTCTCTTTTCCCATTATGAAAGCATGAGGAAAGGTTGGGTTGGTAAGGTTTATATAGAAGAGGAAATTGAGAAGAAACAACGTGCAACATAACAAAGTGATTAATGGACCCCACAATTTCATCATGCTTTGGATGAAATTAAAATTGTCAACTAATCTCTCTCTAAATAGTTACATTTGAGATTTATCTTTAAATATAAATTTTATTTTTAATTCTTAAATATATATATTACAAATGTAACTTTTATTCGAGTTTATATTGTACTTGAGCTAAGATCAACCTAGTTGATTATATATATGTGTTATTTTTTTTCATTTTAAACATATTGTAAAATTTTTAGTTTTTAATATAAATTTAACTATTTTTTAATTATATTATCAAATTAATATTATTTTTTATTTTATATTTATAATAAAAATATATATAAACTATTAATAGAAATATTATTCTCTTTATTTTATTTTTAAAAAATTTATATAAAAAATAATTAAATGCAATAATTATTTTACAATAGAAAAAAAATTTATTAATAATATTAATTTAATTTAGATGATAAAAGATTAAAATCAGAACACATCTACGGAATGTGTACAGAAGTTACATATTCGTTTTTTTTCAAGTAAATTACTATTTATTCTTTTTGTCATGAAATAAAATAACAGGGTTGGTTTTTTTTTTTTTTCTCTTGATATTGACCTAGTTGGTTTTAAGGCATAGCTTGTGTGAATTAAATAATTCAAACTACCTTGATTAATGTCAAGTCAGTGCAGCTATTTTATTTTCAGATAATTTTCCTTACAATATTTCTTGTAAGCTTCCAATTTTGAAAGCAAGTTCACACTTCACTCACATCACGTGTCGTTTGTACTCAGTCAAAGCGCCAGCTGGCAAAGGCAACTGGTTTGTATTTTATTCAAATACATTTTTCTTTATCCTATTTTGTCTTCCTGGTGATTGGTATCTTTTTTTCTAAACTTCAGTTCTCATTTTCAAAATATTTAATATTCTCTACAGGCTTTTTTTTTTATTTTATGAATTAATTGAGATCTTTATGTAATTACAGCTGAGTTAATACCATAGAAATAAGTTAGATAAGAATTTAGGTGGACAATATTTAGTAAATAAGTGTGATCTTTAGATCAATACAGATTTTGATGACATAAAAATAATTATTAAGTGAAAGTGCACTTAAATAGTATGATATTATCAACTTGCTACATAAAAACATCTTGGTTGTTTAATTATTAAAATTCAACAATATATTTTTAAATTTTAATTTAATTGATAAATATTGATATTATTAAATTAGATATTTTGTCCAGAT
>JBBPBT010000240.1:2488062-2503854 GCA_037974875.1 Cicer bijugum | reverse complement strand
TGATGATCTAAAAATGCTAGCAGAAAATCATTCAAATTTTTTTTAAGTTAAAGGACAATTTAACGTATTTTATTTCAATAAAAACTAAAACTGTTAGATAGATAATCTTGTAAAAATTAAAAAATTATATTTTTATTTTCTAAAGACTAAAATTAAAATATTAAAATTTTATAAAAACTAAAAATATATTTAACTTAAACCGACCATAATTATTAGTATTTCAAATTTCAATGTAAGCTAACTCAATCATGCTTCGAATATAGTTATAGCATGCAATGTCATAATAAAAGGTGAGAATTTTTTTTTTTTTTGTTCATCTGTCACCTCAATTAGTATATGTCATGATCAGATGGTTGAGATTTCTATCAACCAATTTAGACAATTTGGCTATAGTGACAATAGAAAATTTTGGCACTTGAAAATCTTAGTTCTATTGTATCCTAGTTTACAATATATTTTAATATAACAAATGTTTTTCATGAGAATCAAGAGTAATGATAGTTTATAAGCACTTGTTTACATCGATTGACTCAAATGCCTTTTAATTAGGGATAAAATTTTTTGTTGATTAGAGTGTCAAAAGTCTATTCTATTTTTAAAATTATTTCTAAAATTACGAGGGTTTAAAAACAAATCTATAATACACTATAAGAATTCTCAATTACATCAAGTATATAATCTTAACTTTCATAAATTTAACATTTGCAAAAATTTTGAGGTCACAATTGTAAATTACTCTACCTCTCTAGCATCTTTATTATACATAGGCAACTTTCTATTTCAAACTAATATGCAAATACATTATTATTCTTCCTTTTGTTTTTATTTTTTGTTGCCTTTGAAAATATTTATGGGGCAGTATTGTCATTGTGAAACATTTTTTGATTTAGACACTGCAACACTACTTTTTTTTTTGTGTGTGTAGAAACTAGACTGAACACTATCCTACATTTTACACTATCAAAAATCAAATATCTACTTTTCAAAATCATGGGAGTAGGAATATAACTCTCATTTTCATTTCTTTCGTTATCTCTCTTATTTATGTAACCCTAAAAAATGACGGACGACGAGAGATTAACTAGAGAAGAAAATTGCAAATGGAACAACAAAAATAAAGGGTTGACACAATTTGTGACACAAGTCTGATAAATATTTGTCACTTCCTTCTTCAAACACACTATGTTTTTTAGCTCTTCCTCCTATGGACTATAGGAGGGTCAACCACCACAACCAAAAAGGTCAAACACCTTCTTTATATTCCATTACATTTTCTTTTTTAGGATATTTTTTGTACTTTTAAATGTTATTAAAAAAATGCTATTTGTTTGCTCTTCATCTTATTTTGCATTTTATTTTTTTAGGGTTTTTTTTTGTAGTTCTTAATGTTCTTAAAAAGAATATTTCTTGGTTCTTTAACCTATTCTTGGCATACATTACAAACTGAAATTACATCTTCAAGTCCTTTAAGTTTTCTTGCCTCTGTTAAGTTCCAAATCTTTTGCATTTCATTTTCAAAGATATTTTACAAACTGAAATAAATCATAAATTTTGAATTTATGTTTATGAATTTTGCATTGGTTCACGGATAAAAAATGTGTAAGATATATGCCTCCTTGACTATGATTTTGATATAACTTCCAAACATACAATGTATATGCATTATCTGATTAATCTAATAGTTTGGGTTGAGATATATTTCTGGAAAGAATCAAACACTACACTTGGACAAATCTTTGATCTCAAGTAATCAAGCAAAGATTGATCATATCATACAAGGCTTGAAGACTATGTGTAAATTTGTCTATTGTTCATAGTGTTTAGTAGTTAGATTCATCATTATGATTTCACACATCTAATATTTGCCAATTAAAACTGAAATCATAAAATAAGTGTGTTAATCAATCAATTGGTAAATCAATTGGTTAATCGATTTTTTGATTCATGCAACAAAGTTTTCAATGAGTTAATCGATTAGCAAATCGATTGATAAATCAATTGGTTAATTGATTTTCTGACTCACAAAACAAACTTGTCACTGAGTTAATCGATTAGCAAATCGATTACTTAAATGTCCTTATCAAACTTGTGACTGAGTTAATCGATTACTTAAATGTTTTTATCAGACCTGTGTTCTATGATTAAAAGAAATCGATTGGACAATCGATTGATATACTTTTCTTAAGGTACAAGCTTTTCACTAATCAATTAGTTAATCGATTGCATGAATGAATTAGTTCATCATTTATCAGAAACATATTGCATAACAAATTTGATTAAGTGTATGAGTTACAGGGACAAATCAGTCGATTGACAAATCGATTTGATTGAAAGTCTGAGTTACAGGGAGAAATTAGCCCATTGCCAGATCGATTATGTTAATGAAAGTGAATCGATTGAGTAATCGATTATTTGATCTCGCATTTTGAACAAAACAATTATAATCGATTATTCAATCGACTCTGATATGAACTGAGTATTAGTTTCTGATATATGCATTAAAAAAATCGATTAGTAAATCAATTAGTTCATCTATTTCAAGATTCAAGAAAAACAAGAAACACGATAATTGATTAGAAAATCGATTGATCTAGTAATACGCATTTATAAAATCAATTGGGAAATCGATTTGTCTGAAGTTTTTCTGAAACCATATAAACTGAATCAATCACAATTTTTTATAACATACAGAAAAAGATAGAAAACTGAAAGAATTTCATTAGCTTTTTGAAAAATACACTTTGAGAAGAATTGTTGTAACTCACAAACATTATTGGCAAATACTTAGTGTGATAATTCATTGTGATTGAACCAAGTGTTTTAGTCTTTTTGAAAGAATCATCTTTGTAAAAGAAAATGTGTGGAAATCCAATATTGTGAAACTGGTGGTCATCTTTTAGAGTGTGTGTGATCATCTAAAAGAGATCTCAATCTGATCTTGCTAGAGCTTGGCGATTAGTTCTTAAGGATAGATTGGTTGTTGTCGTAAAATGATGTTGAGTTAGATGTATAGGCATTAAAGTGTTGGAAAGTCTGTAAACATACTCAGATCATTTCTAGTGAAGGCTGAAATGATTAAGTGATTTCAGGCTGAATGTAGACTATCGAATAGATAGTCGAACCAGTATAAAAATCCCTGGTGCACACTTCTCTATCTCTACACTCTTTATCTTGATAATACATGTGTTCTTGAATCTCTATTTTTGAATAAGTTTTGAATCTATTATTGTTAAATTGGAATTAATATTAAACAAGTTGGTTTTAATATTAAGTTCATCACTTAGGAAGGAATTGGATAATCTTATTAATAATATTGTGTACAACTTCCTAAGGATAGAGGCCATTACACCAACAATTGGTATCAGAGCCTAATCTTTTAGACTATTTCTCAAAAAAGAAAATGACCTCTATTGAATTCTTGGAAGAAGGTGCCTCTTTAGTATTGTTTTGATCTCCCTAAAGTTCCACCGATTTAGTACTGTTTTTTATTTTTTAGAACCAATTTGAATGGAAAGAACCCTCATAACAACTTAATTGGTAACACTATTATTTCATTTTTCTTTTATTGTAATGGAATGGTATATACGTGTTTTTATCTTTGTCGTGTTTCAATGCATAACTTATCTTTTTATTTACATACATTATTGGGGTGGTTGATAACTTTCAACAAGTGTACTGAATCGTTGCAAGTAATAATTAAAATGATAGTGCCGAACTCAAGAATTTCGTTTTACTATCGAATTATATTTAATTACTAAAATTGAACAAAAAGTTCTCAAGTTGATTGAAATAATATTTAAAATTAAAAACAATACTAAAATTGATCCTTTATAATAAGAAAAATGTCAGGGATGAATTTTACTTCGAATCTAATCTTGGTGTCTAATTTTATCCTAGTTACTGAATTCCTTTATTGAATTATTACCGAATTCTCTTTATTATTCTTGCCCTAATGTCTTAGGGGCAGAACCTATCATTCCAAAGTAACCCCTAATTACTTAGTGGATTTAAGATTAGAAATAAGCATTATCGTACAAGAATTCTCTTTTTAAACTATTGTCTTTGCAACTAATTTAATTGGTTTCATGATCTGCATCTATTCCTAGACTACAAATTCATGAATTTCTCATCTCAAACATTCGTAAAGTCCACTTCCGTTTCAAAATACAAATCGTAGAACGTTTTAATGTTGATCAAACAATAAAAAATATTAAGCACATAGGTAACACAAATAATTCAATAAACTCATTCATACAACTAGAAATTAAATCAGAAAAATAAGGGTTTCATCTTGTTACACTCATCCCTAACAAATATGGTTTAGTTACTCATAACACAGATACAAAAGATAGGGATTAGAGAAGAATTACAAGAATGATTATTGATAAAACTGCTCCAATGATGCTAGAAATGGTTGTCTTTGATTTTCTCTATTACGGCACAAGTCTCCAAACTTTCCAATAGTCAAAAAGATCCCTAAAAAGTGAGAGAGAAAAACTCATTTTTATACATTTAGCAGTGTGCTACGCGCCTCAGGCACGAGATTTACGCTCTGGGCGTGCCTGGACAGTGTCAAAAGGGTGGAAATGCGCCCCAGACACAGCTGTTGCGCTTAAGATGCACAACTTCTTCTGTTTGATTGTTTATGCATTTTTCTCCTCTTTTTATTCTTAATTGGATTCCGGTGTCTTCATGCAAGTTGTAGATATGGATCTTATCTTTCATTTACACTTGGTTTGACTTTAATTGGACATCTACAACTCCAGATATGACTGAAATACTCCATATATGTCATGTTGATTTCTTACCAAAATTCAGCACTGCACTAAAACAAAGTAACAATGCAAAACTCCGAAAAATCTCTACTTAATAAAGGAAATAATAATATAAAAATTTTATTAAATTAAAGAACCAAAATCAACAAAATATATCAAATAACTCCTTAAATTAACTAATGGTTAAAGATAAATAAGACTAAAATCAATGAAAAATATGCATATAATGAAGAGTCATCAGTGGTTAATGAGGTCATTTCTTCAACTTCAACATCATCAACCAAAAAAACATGTGTCACCATTAAAATCAAAGATCTCGGATAACAACAATATTCACATTTAACTAATCTACAAAAGCATGTTTGAAATGATATTATTCATTTGATTTGTGGAAACATCCTTACATGATCCTTTTGGGAGATTTACGCTACACAATTCCTCAATTATGTTAATTCTCCATCTCTGGTCCCATCATTATAATCTTCCATCATGTAAGAGTCAAGCCTCCATAAGGTATTATTAATTCAACACATGTACTAATTACTTCAAGAAAGATTTTGTTTATTACAATTTACTTCAATGAAATATTTTGTTTGTTACAATTTACTTCAATGAAGTTATTAATTAATTAGTTATATATGACATGTAACAACAAACACAAAATCACTAATGCATAGAGTGAAACTAAACTTCTTATAAATGAAGACACCCACCAAATCAAGTAATTTAGAAATCAGTAAGTTGACCAGTTGTTTATAAGTGTATTCCAAATGTTGCAATTATGATTGAACATCATTAAGAGGTCAAACGATTTTAATGATGTCGACCAACCATCTTCAGTTAGCAATTTTGTTTATCAGTCAATTTTTTTTCTATTATATGGTCAATTTCAACGAATGCAGGTTACCTGCAATAGATGATATATAACTACATTTAGGGCAGACAACTACAAACCCATATCACATCTTCATCTCAATACATTTTACAGGGGTAGTTTTTGAATAATGCTCAAGCTAAAACTCTTCGCCAAATCAAGACTACTGAACATGTAACTATAATTTAATAATGTTATTTTATGAACATATATACATTCTTTTAATGTTATCGTTCTCTTAATTACAATATGGTTTTTAGGAAATGATTTATGTCACTGTAGCAACTCTGTCAAAAGTTGCGCCGGACAAATTTGGTTGCACTAATTGCATAGTCAAAGCTAAATAAGGAATTTTAAATTATCAATGTAAATGTGGTGTTCAGGTTGATGATCCAATTTTAAGGTACATCAAACCTTAATAGATGTTTTTATTATAATTTAGATGTTTGTAGTTTCATTTGTTCTTGGTAATTTAAAATATATTGTCCAATCAAAATAAAACTAAAATATTACAACTTTCTAACTTATAGGCATGTGGAATAAAGTAGTAACAATTTGTATATTATTAAGGGTTAGTGTAACATATGAAAAATTGTCCATTGCATGTCATATAAGGATAAGATTTTGTTTCCAAACTAAAATCAAATAGCACATGAGGAGTACTTCAATGTTTAACCTTGATTTATAAGTATTTATAAACCAATATTATAGTCATTATCACATAGTATGACATAACTTATTTACCTGAAATTTGTTAAAGACTAATGATACTGACATAAGGATATGTCTATCATAACTTCAAGATATAATGACGACTACTCTGGCTTTTTGTGTAAAAGTATAACCATCTTTAAAACAATGTTCTGTTAATAAGTCATGGATTGATGTTGCACTTATTGCTGCAATCAAGGAAAAATTTGAACTCGACGAGGTATTCACACCACATATTGGCCTATTATATCTTCTAATTGTAATAACTTATATATATATATATATATATATATATATATATATATATATATATATATTCAAAAGTGCGCAACTTAAATTAATAAAAATCATTTTCAAAATACATTTAAAGGAGATCCAAGTCGTCAACTTCTTAGTCAAGAAATACTATTTGACATCGTAACTATATTTACATGACTCTTTATAAGTGCATCGTATTGATAATTAAATTATGATTTCATAAATCTTTATGAGAATGATCTAATTAATTCTAACAAACTTTATGAAATATGTAGCAATCATTATCAATGACCGGTGAAAACGATCTTGAAAATGTTTAGTCAACTACACTAGTTAAAAGGTCTCCAACTGATGACCAACAAGATAACAGGGGTAATGTTGCAATTGTAAGTGTCAAACTATCATAATCAAAACCACTCAAGAGTATCAAATATGAATAGAAACTACAATGTATTATATGCCATATAGTTGATGATGACTTTAATTATGTTAAAAATTATTATTATATGTTGTAATTCTAAGTTATAATTATATTTTGGTGTCATGTGGTTTGAATCATGAATATGTATTCTCAAACCATGTATTGTTGTAAACATTAAACACAAGTAAATTTTTTAGTTCAATGTTATTATTATAGGATGAAAGTTTAATTTGTTATTGTCTTTAGCAAAAGTAATATGGAAAATGTTGGCAGATTGTCTATTGAAAAAATATAAACCGAGTGCTTATCCTTATCTCTCTCTATATATAAAAAAGTATGTATGACTAAAGGATAAATTGATTACTATCTTAAATAATAATATTTTTATTGTTGTTGTTGTGTTACAATAAAAGCTACATAATTAGGCTAAATAACTCAAACCTTCACACTTTATAAATAATATATTACATTCTTGAAGTCTAGGCTATTGATTAGGTTGGAGAAACTCAAATGACATACATATAATATAGAGATTAAATTGAACACAATAAATTTATACTAAATAATATAAATTTATTATAACTTAATATAACAACAATAAATAATTTACTTGTACCAACTAGAAACTACGGAAAACTTGAAACAAAACTTGTGAAAGTATTGACAACTTGAAACATGACATCAACATGAACAATAGTTTACTTATGCCAACTAGAAAGAAAAAAAATCTTAAGACAATTTTCCCTCCATTGAATAAAGTAGACTAAAAGTACTCTTTTGATGGAAAAGATAAAATCATTTTTCATTTTGATATTATTATTATATTGTCACCAACTCTACAAAGTTGACTTCATATATATCTCTCTCTTCATATATATCACATAAATAATTTCATATAATATTTTATAATTATTTAATTTTATTTATAATAAATATATAATAATTTTTTTTCAAAAATAAATTTATATCATTAAATTAAAATTCATTTTTGTTATAATTTTTAATAAAAAAAATTAAATAGTGTAATTATTTTAATATGAATTTAAAATAAAATAATTTTATATTTTTTTTACTTGTGGGATCAATTTTTAGGGTCTTAACCTTGAGAAATGATGGAAAATGTGAGTTTAGTGAGGGCCTTAGCTTTAAAAAGTTGTGTAATTGGTGAGGATAACGAGGGTGACAACCCAAGAAAACATTCTGATATGTGAATTTAACGAGGACATGAGCCCTAAAAAATGTTGTAAAAATTAGAACAGTCACATATTTTGATAGTATTCAAAGTTGTGTAATTGACACAAAAACACCAAGTACCACCATCTTTCTTAAGAACACACATAATAGAGAATGAGAAGACACTTGAACTATGTTAAATGATGCCCTGATTAAGCTTTACATGATTCTCAATTTCTTATTTTGTTAATGAAAGTAACAGTAAAGGCGAACATTGATGTTAAAATTTAGGTGAAGGTAGAGTTTGAATAAGGTGAGTTAATGTTTATCTTTCTAGATTTAGGTGTTTTGGTTTGATGTTAAAATTTAAATAGTTTATAATTGACGTAAATATGTGTCTCTAAGTAATCTACTCATGCCATGATGTTTTAATCCAAATCAATTTTTAAAAAAAATTATTTCAAATGTTTATAATATTTGTAAGGATATTTTGGGTCAGCATAATCCGAATTACCTTGTAGTGTAATTTGAATTACAACTATATTCAAATTATAGCTCATACACCACGTAATTCGAATTACAATTAACAATTATTCAAATTGTCCTGTAATATAATTTGAATTAGAACTCTTGCAATATATAATTCAAATTAAAGTTAAAATTAATTTGAATTACACATTTTAAAATCTATTTTTTTAAAAGTTTTTGTTCATTAATTGTTTTGTCAATAAGTCATAACACTCATATTTTTCTAACTAAAATATTCATTTCTTCTCTCATTAATCTTTTGAAAACTCATAGAATGCATTCACGAGGTTGAATAGATTTTGAGAGATACAATCGTTATGTTGTATTTTAAGCAATCCTGGGATCAATTGATAACTCAAAGAAAAGATTTGGAGAAGTTTTTTTCACCCCAAAGGTGTAACATGCATCTAAATTTTTCAAGAAAGATTAACTAATGAAATTCTAAATATAAATGTATTAATTTGTTTTTTTCTTCATAAGATTATCTTAATACTCATTTATTTTAAAATCAATTAATAACTTTGTCAATTGTGATTTGACAAATAATGAATCATAATATTCACAATTACACAAAGTAAACTTAATAAGTAAAACAAAAGAAACTCCTAAAGTCAAAACTCTTGACCTTTTACTACCCAAAGATAAATCCTAGTTGGTCACAAGTTTGGACGCTTGTGGAAAACTCTCCCAACAAGTCTCACACCAGTACAAAAGTATCTCGGAGCCTTCAACTGCATACTACTAGGTTGATCGTGACATTATTCGCTCAAGTAACACTATATGTAACGTCTTTTCAAATGTAAGGGTCATCTTCAAATAACAAACACGAAGCAAATAGACATACATATATAACTATTATAGCAAAAATATAAATAAATCATATACTTCATTTAACAATTAAATCACAGAGCACCAAAGATACAAATCAAACAAAATGGACAAATCCTATTTGTTAGACTATATTTCAATGCATGATTCTGGAATATCATTTCCCCTACAAGGGCTTCGTGGGTCCTTCCAAACAACACCACTAACTCAAAATCCCCACAAGGATCTGTGAGCTCCAATCATTTATGGATGTACCACATAACTTTGGGCTCCAACCATTATGGACGCACCACACAACTATGAATGCATGAATGTAGACACTTTTGTAGTAAATTGTTGGATCTTTTGTTGGGGGTATGCTGCAAATTATGAACAAGAAGATGATGAAGTCGATGATGACGAGTGTTGCACAAATAAATTCCAAAGCGTGTGTATCACACTAAGTTTTAGGTTCGATTCGCCCCCACCAATCTATATATATTGGATGCAAATGGGTTAATCGGCGAATCCCCTTCAAGATACTTTGGAATCCTTGAAGTGAATTGCACATTCACATCAAGCATATCGATCAACGGTGTTTTACAGAATAAAGTCTCTTCGTTTACTCTTGTGCACTAGAGAAAAGAAGAAATGACTCAAACATATTTTTGACTTATGTAACATGAATTTATGTAGTTTTGTCTTGTGTTCTTTCTGCCTCTAAAATATCTCTATTTATAGAGATACTCATACCAATTGGTAAAAGAAAATTACTCTTCAACTCATACCAATTGGTAAAAGAAAATAACTCTTGTGAAAGATTGCAACTTTTGATAACTTAATAGTTGCATTGGTTTGAATTAAATCCAATCATTGCAACCACTTGATCAAGTGATACATTCAATTATTTAATTTTGCTACATTAATATAGCTATTAGAAAAATCCAAATATATTTTGGAAATTTCCCTGACAATCCCCCACCATTTTCAAAATATATCTAAGTCCGTTATTTTGGAAATCTCATGGTTTCAGATAAAAGTATCTTACAATTTGAACCATTACTTAGTAAATTATGTTTTCACTCATCCTCAAATAGATTGGTAGACAAGCTTTGAACCAACCATTCATTAGAACAAGTGTGCATAACTTACACATGAAATCTCGACACCATCGATCGAATTATAAAAATGACACATTTGATAAGGCCTTGTGTCTCATATCCTTTTTGTGAGAATTTAAGAGTCAAGCTCTTGAACTCTATGAAGCGGCCCCACTTCATTCTCATATAGGTGGACTATATCATGAATGCACCCATAATTATACATTCCAGCAAATACATGTTATATGTCCATTAAGAAGAGATCTCATCCTACCACTTTTATTTTATGGTCCAAGTACTTTTATCCTTTGGGATATATCTATTGTCAAGTACTTCAATCACTCTAATAGTGTACTTTCATCATTGAACTCAAGACTTGATGCTACTCAAGTGTGAGTTGACATTTCCACCATTGGTGATTATCTAGATATGAGCTTGAATCACATCCTTAATGATGTTTTCAACATCATGTCCTTTGTCAGACCTTTTGTCAAAGGATCTGCAAGATATTTTTCAATTCTTACAAACACTATGGATATCACTCCATTAAATCATTTACATAGCTATGCATTAAATCAATATGTATTGATTTTCTATTATATTCTTAGTTATATGCTTTTGATAGTGTGTATTGACTATCACAATGTATGGATACTTGTGTCATTGACTTTGGCCAAATTGGTATCTCATACAACAAATTCTTAACCATTCAGCCTCTTTACTACCTGCAACTAGAACAATAAATTTTTGCAGTCATGGTGGTGTCGATAATGCAAGTTTGTTTCTTTGAGCCCCAAGAAACTGCACATCCGCCAAGGTTGAAAGTCCATCCACTTGTGGAAGCTTGATCCTCAACATGATTTATTCAACTAACATCTGTATCCTTCAAAGTATAAATGATATCCACTATAGATTAAACTATAGTTAATTTCTCCTTTCAAATATTTTAATATTTTATTAGTAGCATGTCAACATTCTTTACATGGATTGCTTGTATACCGACTTAATCTTCCAACAACATATGTTATATCAGGTCTGGTACAAGTCATGACTTACATCAAGCATCTGATTACCTTTTACATTCTTGATAGTGTTGACCAATTATCACCAAACCATGACTTTTTTTTTTCTTTTATTTAATCTCTTCATATTGTATCACATACAATTTAAAAACATTTCAATTATCACAAACACAAAATTTTATGTCATTCTACCTTTTACCATATTTAATATGCATCTCAATTTAAACTTCGAATTCTCTTTTCAATATATCTATATTCAAGATATAAAACATTGAGTGCATTAAATATATACTACCATAAATTAACAAAGCATGATCATATAATTTTATCATAATCAAATATCAGAAGGTGGATTCAAACATGTAAGTCATCTACTTCTTAACAAACAAGAACTAATTTCGTTTCAATTAAATACACTATTTCTTCATAGTTATATTATAACTAATACATACACCATGAATTCTATTTGTTAATTCAAGTTTAATGTTTAAATATGGTAAATCCAAATAAGTATCACAATAAAAATTAAACAAGGAATAAAATCATTAAGATTTTCTATCAGTTTCTTTCATGAACATTTGTCAACTTACAATAATTCAAAATAGATCCAAATTATTTTCATATCATCATGCATGAGATCACAAACTCTAAATTTTAAAAAATTTCTTACATTTATCAACAATTTCATTACAGCATAAAATTGATGCATGATAACTCATATAAATTATAAAAAATCAAATCTAGCATGTGGTTATTGATTACTTAAAATGAGTTTTAGAGAATCTAAAATAAACTCATGACACTTTAGTAAAACAACCTTTAAATTAGTATTAATATTTGAGTAAGACCACGAACTCTGTAACCCACTTCAAAACAATATAAGGACGTATGATAATCATATTTAAAAATAATTCAAAATATATTTTCAATAAAATTATAAACACTTAAACAATTTTAACATTTAGTGTTTAGTTTATTTGTCAAATATTAGACAGTGTCCCATTTGTGGTTCAATTCCAACAGTCACACCGTTTCAAATTTCCTATCTTTAAATTATTAAAATTAAAACTAATTCTTTTGGGTTTCTCTTGCAACTCCAGAGTTTTGACAGCATATACCACTAAATCGTTCAGGCAACACATGCTTTAAAATTTCACCAATACAATTTTGATTTTTTTTATTTATTATTATTTTTTTTTTACTACATAAAATTTCAACACTTCAACTATCGTGCTCAACACATAAATTAAATAGACCGAACAACTATATTGCAGTAATTAAAAAGAGTAAATAACATTTAACATAATCATAATCATAAACCAATATTAAATTCACATACTTGAATATATTCTAAATCATGCATATCAAATCTAACCACATGTTAAATTTAACATAAATAGTATAATTACTTTGGAGAACCACATATGAATTTAGAACTTCAAACATATCATATATATTCATATAGATTAAATGTGTACCTTTCACCATGGTCTAGAAAGTCAATCTCCTTTAAAAATTGCAGTCATAAATAAATTTAATAATTGAAAATCGAACCTAAAGATTGTTGGATCTTTTGTTGGGGGTATGCTGCAAATTATGAACAAGAAGATGATGAACTCAATGATGATGAATGTTGCTCAAATAAATTCCAAAGCGTGTGTATCACACTAAGCTTTAGGTTCGATTCGCCCCCACCAATCTATATATATTGGATGCAAATGGGTTAATCGGCGAATCCCCTTCAGGATACTTTGGAATCCTTAAAGTGAATTGCACATTCACATCAAGCATATCGATCAACGGTATTTTACAGAATAAAGTCTATTCGTTTACTCTCGTGCACTAGAGAAAAGAAGAAATGACTCAAAAATATTTTTGACTTATGTAACATGATTTATGTTGTTATGTCTTGTGTTCTTTCTGCCTCCAAAATATCTCTATTTATAGAGATACTCATACCAATTGGTAAAAGAAAATAAATCTTCAACTCATACCAATTGGTGAAAGAAAACAACTCTTGTGAAAGATTGCAAGTTTTGATAACTTAATAGATGCGTTGATTTGAATTAAATCCAATCATTGCAATCACTTGACCAAGTGATACATTCAATTATTTAATTTTGCTACATTAATATAGCTATTAGAAAAATCCAAATATATTTTGGAAATTTCCCTAACATAAATCACCAATATTATGTGAGATTAACTTATTAACGACAACATATTTGCACCTTTAGAATTAACCATTGTAACAACCATTATAATAATGTATCATTTCTCATTCATTTTCCACAATTTGAACATATCAAACACAACCATTGTAACAACGTATCATATAATACTTACTTTGAAGATAACACCAAAATAAAACCAATACACAACATCACAATATATTTATATCACATATAATTCAAGTAGGATAGCAAATGGAGTGATGCATTAACCGTTATGAATGTCATTATAAGGTTTATACGTAGTGATCTTTGCTCCAAAATGTTAGACATTCACAATTTAATTTACTACTCATTTAGTGTCAAATGTCATCTTATCCCTAATTCCTATTCAAAGTTTGGTGTTGGCTTAAGGTTTTAGGACACATCATTTCTTTCTATTTTTAAAAGATATAAATTCTCTCACATTAACAAGCACACAAATAAGTAACAATAAAAATAGATTTTGAGTCTATATTTAGTTCCTCATTGCAAATCCAATAAAATAAAGAAAAAAAAATATTATTTTTCAAATATTTCTTTTTGACCAAAATTTTAATACAACAAGCATTAAGGATCCATTAGATTTCCTTAGTTCACTTCCCAAAATTTAACGATAAAATTATGTTGTTCGAATTTCTTATAATATGCAAGTGAAACAAGTTCTTGCTAATGGTAAAAAGAGGGCTTTGAATGTGGGACTGTTCTTATATTACCAGAGGGCTTTGAATTGGCCCCTCTTGATCGTATTTCGCCCGAGATCAAAGAAAAGATAGGTAATTTGTCTTTTCAAACCTATCGTCCCACAAAAAAAAAAAAATCTTGTGGTAGACCCTCTTCCTGGAAAGAAATATAGTAAAACGACACTTCAACACAAAATTCATTTTAATTATTACAAAACAAATTACCAACTCTATCATAAAATTATTTTTATTTTATAAATCAACACAACATCCACACAATTGTCTCATAAAAATCATATATTTAACATTCTAAAAAAATAATTATAACAACAACTTTCAACTTATTTATTATTTCTGGAAATATTGTTATTTTTAACATCAGTAAAGTTTCTAAAATTTCTTCAACACTCAAACTATCACAACAAAAAATTTTAACCAAAGAAAAATTGAATTTTTAGTCAATATCGATTTCTATTGATCAAAACACGGTCTAATCTTTATAGATCTAGTCTTTATAACGACTTCTATTGAATAAAAGTTAATTTTTCACATAAATAAATATTTTCTTTAATCAAAATAGCTTTATATTTAACAATTTTAAGATTTAGGGTTTTTCAATTTGATAAGCAGATAAATTTTTTTATCTTGTAAACAAAACAATAATCACTTAGTGTTCATCATTTACTATAAAGGATGAAAATCTCTCATTATTAATGAAGGGACCGAATCTAGATTACATATGCAAAAAAATTAATTGAACTAGCATAAAATTATGTGTGTTTTATTTTATATAAAATTATTTTCACAAAACCAAGGTGATGAGTGTTTTTTTTTTCGATACACTCCTTACACCCAAGGCTATTGGGTTTGATGTGTGTATATAAATAATGACTTGTCCGATCAATAAACTTTGATACTATCTAACATTTTTATATTAAATCTAACTCATAGTCACAAATAATGAATGATTAGAGCGGTAAAATTTAGTATCTACAAAGAATTATTAAGAGAAAAACTAACAAAATTATTCAAGTTGATCCCCAACTTTTTATAATTAATACTATTGAATTTAAGATATAGAATATTAAAAAAATATCTATAATATAGTTTATTAACTGTATTAACTTTACATTTAATTCCTATTTTAATCCCTATAAAATCGCATTATTTTATTTTTAATCCTTATAAAAAATTTCATCAGCTTTTAGTCTCTTAAGTTTTTTCGTTTTT
>JBBPBT010000240.1:2462769-2478405 GCA_037974875.1 Cicer bijugum | reverse complement strand
AATTTTAAATGGATTGACATTAATGAATAATTGAATTTTTAACGTATAAAATCATTACTCAACATAAGTGGAATAATATCATTGTAAGGAGGATTAGATAAATAGTATTTATGTTGATATTTATGAGTGATTAGGCGGTTTTTTACCATTGAATTTGATGACTAATAATATAAATTATTACAATTGGTAAATGACTAATAATATTATAAAATAATTTATAAATTAATTATAAAATAACTTATAAAATAATTTGATAATAATATAAATTATAAATTATTATCAAGTTGTAAAATAATTTATAAATTATAAATTTATTATAAATAATTGTAAAATAATTATATAATTTATATATTTATTATAAAATAATATTATCAAATAGATTTTAGAGGTATTAAAGAAATTGTGCAAGGAAGAGAAGAAGGAGAAATATGAATTAAAGAGATTAAAAAAGTTGTTGAATGAGAAGGGCATAGTCTCAAGATGTACACATTAGTTTTTTGGCTGATGTGGATGAAATATGATGAAGTGGCGAAATATGATGAAGTGGCGAAAAATGATGATGTGACATCGGGAGTCTGTTTTAAATATATATAATAGATTGGAGACAAAAAGAATGACAAATGAGACACTTATTGTGAGAAGAAGAGAGTAAAAATGATATACTCATGGTAGAGTGCTACTTTGCCATTTATCTTGGATTGTTGGGTGTCATGGATAAAAAGACGATCGTAAATAAAGTTAAGTGTAAAAATGTGAATTAAGAAGTGTTATGGGCTAAATTCAGAGTGTCTAAGTCCGAGCCCAACATAAAAATGGATGATTTTGGATCGACCAAACTCAATCGAGTGACATCACAAAAGCTTCTTAAAATTAGCACAAACTATTGCCAATAGTTAAATCTGAGGTCGCTATCCACCGTAACTCATCTGGACCTTTGATCATGACCACTAGATGGACGAGAAGGAAACCTAGTGATGATGGACATGATAGCTCGCTTATACCCTAAGTCTGAGCCACTTGATGACATTCATACCGTGATTACGACTACTAGATGACACTCACCGTTTTCTGATTAGAATGACACATGTCATATAGTAGATGGTGCTTTGAAGATAGTGGAATTCTCTATGATGATCATAATGGAAACCTTTTAGAAACCATAAAAGGATCAAGTATATAAAGAAGACCATTAGGTAATGAAAGTACTAAAAAATTCTAACCATAAAACCTCTCGATCTCTGACAAATTCTTACTTGATTGACAAGTGTGTGCTACTACACCCTGTCGATGCAGAGCTAGGAGCAAAGGGCCAACTTTTTTCCTCAACCGTCGTTTCACCACCATTCTAAAAGGATGAACCTATTTTCAGTATTCTCAGTACTCAATTAGAAGCATATTCCACTATGTGATATTCCAACTAAAAAACTAGAGAGAATAGATAGCTCAACTCACATTCTCTTTGGTTTTTTATTTAGAATCTAACTCATTCTTTTTTTTTAGAGATCCTAGCACAACTTTTATGAATGATATTTTTACCACTGTGGTAAATCTATATTAACTTATCAATATTCTTAGATTGTGACTTCTTATTGTCCTCTTCTTTGGGCAAGCAAAATTTATGTTACTTCATTAACAATAACAATAGCTTGTTTGAAACAAGGAGGAATAAACAAGTATTTGAGTTTATTTCTATGATACGTATCTTGCTAAGTGATGTAATATTTTTGTCTTATTCCATACTCAATGCATGCTTTATATAGGCTCAAGTACAATACATGATTCAACTCATGAACACATACAAGCAGCCAGACTCATGAGCTCCTAGTCAGTCAGATTCATGAGCTCCTAGTCAGTCAGACTCATGAGCTCCTAGTCAGTCAGATTCATGAGCTCCTAGTCAGTCAGACTCATGAGCTCCTAGTCAGCTCATAAGCTTCAGTTGGCAAGCCTGCAATGACTATATCAAACTAACGCCTAACATATCCTCCCCTAAACTGAACAGCCACAAACAGTTTAGTAACTACAAACATACAAAGTAGCATCATGCCAAGTTTACTTCTTAAATTGCAAAAAGACTCAATCTTCAAGAGCTTTGTCATGATGTTTACAAGCTGATCTTCAATGTTGAAATGAGACGATTGGACTATGCCATCTTTAGTGAGATCACAAAGGAAGTGGAATCTAACATCAATGTGTTTGTTTCTTCCATGCATCATAGGGTTCTTTGATAACTTGATTGAGGAACTGTTGTCACAGTATATTGTAGTGCATTGATTCTGATCACAACTAAGTTGATTCATTATTCTTCTGAGCCATACCCCTTGACAAGCACTTGATGTTGCAGCAATGAATTCAACCTCTGTGGTAGAAAGTGACAATTGGTTGTTTCTTTGATGATCATAATATGTACCTTGATCCAAGCATATTAACACATATCTCGAGGTATTTTTTCTATCATCCAAGTCACTAACATAATCTGTATATGACCAGCCTGTCATCTCTTCTCCCATTCCTTTCTCATACAATAAGCCAAGGCTCATGGTTCCTTTCAAGTATCTAAGAATTCTCTTTGTTGCAGCCATATGAACCTCTGTTGGCTTCTCCATGTAACTTGCAATCAAGCATACTGAGAAAGCTAAATAAGGTCTGGTAGCCATTAAATACATAAAGCATCCTACCGTTTTCTTGTAAACAATTGAGTTTGTTGCCTTGCATTTCTCATCCTTTGTTAATTTACATCCTGGAACTATTGGATTGGAAACCGTGTTACAATCCTCCATTCCAAACCTCTGCAATATTTCTTTAGCATACTTTTGTTGATGGATGAAAAAATCCCTTTACTATCTTGTCACACTTCAAACCCTAGGAAATAGACTCCTTTTCAACAAGAATTTTGAATTCTTTAAAAACTTCAAATGCCCTAGACTTATCACTTGAAAATAGACCCAAGCTTTTCTACTAAAATCATCAATGAAGGTTATGAAGTACCTTTTTTTTTTCTCCATTTGATGCAGTGCTGGTCAGACCACAGATGTCAGAGTGGATCAACTCAAGTTTCTTTGTGGCCTTCCATGAACTTGTCTTAGGAATGGTATCATGATGTTGCTTGCCTAACGATCAATATGTGCCCTGCTTTTTTGGTTTTTGCAATCTTGGTCAAGCATTGACCAGGCCTATCTGATATAGGGTGTTTAACCCCTTAAAACTAAGACGTCATACCTGCAGTGGCATAGTTGTGAGCTCCCTTCTTTTGTGATTTTCAAACTGCTAGAGAAAGGAAAATATTTCTAATAGAAAAGTTACAGCTTGCTTGATCTTTAATGTCAAGTACAATGAAGTATTTATAGGTACTAACAGATAACTCAAAACACATTTCTAAGAACTTCTTAATTAATACCCACTTCTAAATACTTCTTACATTTTTCAATAATTAAAGCACTTCTACATTTTTAAGTAGAAATTCTACATGGTTCTAGACTTATCTAATTTCAAATTAGTAATAACATTGCACCCCTTTAATTTAAAATTTTCTTCTTCATTCCAAGTTTTGCTCTTAGCCTTTGAAATTTTCTTCTTCATTCCAACTTGATCTTGATTTTTCACATATTTAAGGTCAACTTCTTTCTTGACAATGCATTGTCTAATGAAATGGTACCTTGTGTCTATGTGCTTGCTGCGATCATGAAACACTAGATTTTCTGCAAGTGCTTGTGCAAACTTGTTATCAATACAAATATCAGTTGCTTTCTTTTGTGGCATATGAAGTTCCTTCAATAAACTCCTTAGCCAAATGACATGAGAAGTGCAAGATGTTGTTCCTACATACTCTGACTCACATATTGAAAATGTGACAATAGGTTGCTTCTTCGAGCTCCACGAAAAAACACAATCTCCATGAAAAATATCAAGTCACTAGTACTCTTTCTATCATCAATATCTCCCGCAAAGTCATTATCACATAACCTAATGAGTTTAAAATTATTAGAAGAAAAGTAAAATAGTTCATAATCAAGCGTATCTTTAAGGTAGCGGAGTACCGTCTTAGTGACTTTCATGTGTGTAGTAGTAGAAGCTTCCATGAAACGACTTATGAGTTTAAAATTATTAGAAGAAGAGTAAAATAGTTCATAATCAAGTGTACCTTTAAGGTAGCAGAGTATCCTCTTAGTGACTTTCATGTGTGTAGTAGTAAAAGCTTTCATGAAACGACTCATTACTCCAACCGAATATAGAATATCAGGCATTGTACATGTTAAGTATCTTAGGCTTCCAACGATGCTTTTGAAAGAAAAAAAAAAGGGTCCTCCTTTTGTCAATCTTCAAACTTTGACAACTTCAATCCGCTCTCCATTGGTGTGTTCACCAGATTGCAATCAAACATTTTAAATTTCTTCAAAACTTCTTTTGCATAGTTTTCTTGAGAAACAAATATACATTCTTCCAATTGCTTTACTTATATGCCTAAGTAATATGACATGAGCCCAATATCAGTGATCTTGAACTCAAGCGCCATAGCCTTTTTGAACTCTTCAAATAAACTTGGATTGCTCCAGTGAATAGAAGATCATCCACATAGCGACAAACAATCAAAATATCTCCATTATCATAAACTTTGACAGAAAGAACATATTCATTAAGATAACGAGCAAACCCATTGTATTGGAAGCATTTGTCGATGCGACTATTACATGCTCTTGGTGTTTGTTTTAATCCATACAACGCTCTCCTCAATCTCAATACTTTATCTTCATGTCCTTTAATCGCGTACCCCATTGGCTACTCAACATATACCTCTTTTTCTAGATAGCCATCTAGAAATGTCGATTTTACATCAAGTTGATAAAGTTTCCACTTATTTTGAATTGCTACAGAGATTAGTAAATGAATAGTGTACATACGAGTAACTGGTGAAAAACATTCTTCATAATCAACTCCATGTTTTTGTTTGTAGCCTTTCACAACAAGTCTTGCTTAGTATTTTTCAATCTCTCAATTTGCATTCTTTTTAGCCTTGTACACTCATTTGACTACAATTGCTTCAAGGCCTTTTGGAAGAGTTGATAATTTCCAAGTGCTGTTCTTCGATTTGATCTCCTCATCCATGGCTTGTCTCCACATTTTATCTTTCATTGCTTCGCCATAATTTAATGGTTCACTATCCGCCAAGAGATAATACTACTCTTCAAGGTCAATATTAATATCAGTTGATCTTTCATAAATTTCTTCTTTATCTTTCATTGTACTTGGTCTTTCACTTGATATTTTGATCTCTAAGCCAAAGATATTTATTTTTCATGAGAATTTCATATCGTTTTTAAGAAGTTGGTCCAAATTCAAAATATTACTCTTTAATTTAGGCACATAGTATACATCACAAATTAACTTATGGCTCCCATCTTTAGAAGATATTAGAATCGTATCTTTCCCTTCAATTTTCACTTTTGATGGGTCTCTAAAGGAAATATTTTTATTCATCTTTTCATTAAGCTCCACAAATTTCTCTTGACATCCATAAATATGGTTACTTGCACCATTGTCAAGTATCATGAACTATTAGCATCTCTCTCTTCTTCCTTGAGTGTTATCAACAAAGTTGACTCTTTATCTTCTTTGCCAACAAGATTAGACTCTTCTTCCTCTTGATTAGGAGCATTACGACATTCTCAAGAAAAATGGTCAAATTTATGATAGTTATAACATTCAACTTTAGATTTGCCATACCTCCTTTCACTTTGATAATAGCCATAACCTCTTCCTCTTCCACAAATTCTTTGTGATGTGTGACTTCTTTATTCGTAGTTTGATTCACCATTAAAACCTTTTCCTCTTCCTCCTTGGCCACTGATAACTCTTCCTCTTCCTCCTTGGCCACTGATAACTCTTCCTCATATGCATATTTTTCATAAGTTTTTGTCTTATTTATATGTAATCATTAGTTAATTTAAAGAGTTATTTGATATATTTTATTGATTTTAGTTCTTGGATTTAATAAAATATTTATATTCTTATTTCCTTGATTAAATAGAGATATTTCGTAGTTTTCTGTTCTTTCTTTGTTTTAATGCAGCGCTGAATTTCAGGCATGTTTGGAGTTGTAGATATTTTATTGGAGTTAAGCAAAGTGAAAATGAATGCTATGATTCATAACTACAACATTCTTGAAGACAACATAACCAAATTCAGACTCAAAAGAGTAGAAAACACAGTAAATGTCATACAACAGATGTTGTGCGTCTGAAGCGCATATCTCACGGTTGGGGCGTGTGGCGCGCTGGGGAATGCATAAAGAACACTTTTCTCACTTTATAAGGTTCTTTTTGTTTATTGGAAAGTTTGGAGACTTGTACTCCAGCAAAGAAACTTAAAGATAGTTGTTTCTAACACCATTAAAGGAGTTTTATCAAGAATCGTTCATGAATTTTTCTTGTAATTTTTCTTTAATTTCTATCTTTTGTATCTCTGTCATGAGTAACTAAACCCTAATTGTTAAGGATGAGTGAAACAATATGAAAACCTTATTTTTCTGATTTGATTTCTAGTTATATGAATATTGTAAGAACTGAAGCGCATTTAGAGAAGGGGGGTGAATTAGGTATTTAGAAATTTTCTAGTTTTTACAGACTTAATCAATAATTTTTCTAATTAGGATAGTGTATGGTAAAAAGTAAATGGCATAAAATAAATAACTCAACAATATTATCTGGGTGCCCCTTACAACCAATGGTACACCCAATCCTCCTAACAATCACCCTAAGATAGCACTCTACTATCTTAGTTTACAACTCTTGAAGAAAGAACACTATTTTCCTCAATTTACACAATAAGTTGACTGGTTTACAATAATGACTTTGATTAAGACCAAGAGTGTATAACAATTGATTACAATGATAAAAATCTAATATAATTTCAAGTACGGTAAATAACCTTTCTCAATGATATGACAATATAAAATATGTATTTGAAATATGAAAGTGAGACTTGAATCAATCAAAACATTTCAGAATGTTTGTTCAAAGTTTAATTCGTTACGTCTGAAGCTATGAAGTATATATACTTCTTATACATCACTTCAAATCAATGTAATCATTCCTAGAGGTTTGATGAACATATGCAACGATCCAAGTTGAATCTGAACTAAAAAATTATATTGTTTCGCAGTTGTATTCGACTACAGCAAGAGTGTAGTCGAATACACCTCTTTATAACGTTCAATTTTATTTGAATTTTGAAGGTTGTATTCGAATACACATTCTTGTATTCGAATACATATGTGTGAATTTGGCCACTGACTTGGTTATATGTATTTGGATACATTGTCTTATATTTGAATACATTGTCTCGTATTCGAATACAAAAGTTCAGTTTTAGTTACTGACTTAGCACTCGTATTCGAATACACTATCTCGTATTCAAATACAAAAGTCCAGTTTTAGGTGTTTAGAAATTTTCTAGTTTTTAAAGACTTAGTGGATAATTTTTCTAATTAGGATAATGCATGGTAAAAATAAATGGCAGAAAAATAAAGAACTCAACAATATTATCTTGGTTCCCCTTACAATTAAGGGTATATCTAGTTCATCTTGCACACCACAAGAGATTTTCCACTATTGTTTGAATAAGTACAAGTCCCACCATAGGACCTTTGTTACAAACTCCTAAGAATCATCCTAAGATAGCACACCACTATCTTAGTTTACATCACTTGAAGAAAGAATACTACTTACCTCAATTTACACAATAACTTGACTGGTTTACAACAATGACTTTGACTGAGATCAAGAGTGTATAACAATTTAGTACAATGATAATAGTCTACGATAATTTCAAGTACAATAGAAAATCTTTATCAATGATTTGACAATGTAAAATTTGTACTTGAAATATGAAAGTGAGACTTTAATAAATCAAAACTTTTCAAAAAGTTTATTCAAAGTTGTTTTAAGATTGATGTTAAGATGTTGAAAAGATTAATTCGTTAAGTCTGAAGCTATGAAGTATTTATACTTCTTAGACATCACTTCAGATCGATTGTGACACCTCGATTCTTAAATAGTGCGAATGTATTTTTTTTTTCAAATACAAATAATAAAAATAACTTTTCGTAACACAAACGATAAAAGACAATCAATTACAAACAAACTAAAATAGTTTTTGAGACGGTAATCCAAATTATACAACTAATAAAATACATCGGGGATATGAGACCTATCATGCATCGCTCGTAACCCTGGGGTATTCTCAGTAGACACCTGCACAAAATTACTACTCCAAGAATGCTACTCCACCCCATGGTCACGTCAAAAAGGAGGAACATGGACCCACCAAACAAAAGTCAACTAACCGTATAAGTTTAGTTACAATCATCCCAAAATAAAATAAGTGCAACCTCCAAAAGAAAGACATCAAGTCCCTATACACGAATTTAATCTGATCATACCCTAGCAACTACAATAACACGGGTGACCTCCACACACTCCGCAAGTCCCATCCAATGCAACATCTATCCTCGAAGTGACTTCCTCCTCCTCATCATCCATAGAAGGATCAGTCTCCTCAAAAGTCAGATCCACCCACGAAATAGGTGGCTTTGGCGACGCTGAGATCTCAAAACAGTCCGCTATTTCAGCGAAAGTCGGTAAGGTGTCATTCAATGGCAATGGAAGCTCTGACTCGACCCGCCTAGACGGGTGCCATCTCTCGCTTCACTGGCATCTGCCCCTTATCCTTTTCGCCAATCCCGGGTCCAATCAATGTATCTCCAACTCCTACGATGGCCTATACCTTAACCCTAACTGAGGAATCCTTTGCATCTTCCCATGCTCCACTCATTTCGAGCACCAATCATGCCGGTACCAGATAGTCGATATTCTCGCAAGTGAGCTCCACGAGGTATACTGCTCCAGCTCTCATACTTGTCATCACTAGCCTCCCCGTATAAGTAGCCTTGCTTGAGATGGGGTCGTATGCCCAAGCATTCGACGAATCTCAGTCAGGTAGGTCTAACGATGTTTTCGTCATTAAGGTAATAGTCGGGGAAATGAACTTGGGTATCATCTGAGGGCAAAGCCCAATTTCCACAATACTTGTAAAAGGCCACCAACCGAAATTAACAAATAACACTTAGCAAAATTCTTATATTTTCAAATGCTCAAAAGAACAGTTCGTCTTTGCATACTCCTCAAAAGAGTTTTCATATGTCCAAAAATGCATAAACAATGTTGAAAAATGAAGTTTTGACAAATTGCATTGTCGTAGCCGAATACAACTAAGAAAATGCTGATTTTCAGTTCTAAAATGGCTCTAAATCAATTAACACTTCAAACATTAATATTATCAATTATGAACACATAATTAACACCAAATTAATCTCCACAAATTCACACCTCAATCACACATCGAATATTTATAACATCTATTATGAACACGTAAGTACATCGAAACTTAATCAACCCAAATTCACACCTCAAAGCAATTACCGCAAATCACAACAACAACCGAATATGTATATACAATCATCATAATATAAGAAACATGACTCGCGTGCCAAACACCCTAAAGCAATGCGTATACGCCAACACGCATGATTCTGGAATTTCCAAACTAAAACCTTCCTCGAAGGGGGCGTAAATCATAATTGTACAGCCTCTCACAGACCAATACTAATTACCAAGGTGCAATATCTTACAAATCAACACGATTTACTAGCGTGCAATCGTTCACAAATCAAAACATCCTAGAGTGCAACCTTTCACAGACCAGTACTAATTACCAAGGTGCAATCTCTCACAGATCAGCACGACGCGATAATCCCGTAAGGATAAGATGAACCAACAAATCACATGACATCATCCCGTGGCCCATCACAGTCACCATTATCACCATGGCCCCATCAGCGATCCCCATGTACTATGAAATGCATGAGCATACTCTGACATTTCATCACAATCATTAAGTAAATGCAGCTATTAAAAGATTCCTCGTGTTTAATACTATTTTAACCCAAACAATTTTTCAAACTTATCACATAGCATACTCAAAACAGATTTTACTCAATAAAATTCATAACGCACATATTATCAGTTATGAATACACAATCACATCAAAACTTAATCACCACAACAACATTAATATATCAGAGTTCTCCCCACCGCTAACTCGGTGTCAACGGTCTCGATTCCTTTTCGAGATTCAAAGAGCTAATTACATAAACATAAACATTTATAATAATTTGTTCATAATAAAATTAATCCAACCACAAAAAATTCCTAAAATTAAATCTGTCTCACACCAAACTTTTAAAACCAAATAATCTACATTATTTAGTGAAAACTAAATAAAACAAATATTGTCCAAATATCACATAAACACACTCGACTATTAAAGCGAGTAACATTTTAAACTTAGTCCAAGAGTAATTAAAGAGTAACATTTTAAACTATTTTAATTTCAATCTAACTTTTTGCTCAAACTATTTAACTTAATTAAAATTTGAACTTTTTCACAATTTTAACAACTCTAAATTTTTTTTGTAAAATTTTGACTTTAGTTCAAACTCATTTAATTGAAAATAACTCATTAGATAACTCAAACACATCAAACTTATTCTCCACCAAATCCACTCCAAAAATAGACATATAACACCTCAATTAAATTTCAACAATTCAAACATAAATCACCCAATTTCACACTTTCACACACAAACCACCAAATTCCATGTCCACAAACACACATAATCACATTAAATTCATTTTCCACAATTTCATACACAAATCTCACAAATTTTCACCTCCACAAATACACATATAGAGTCCTCTATGCAATCTAAAGGTTTGGAAGGAGATCTTACATTCGTTGTAGCTTTTATAACAGGTTTCGTTACCGCGATCGAATACGGCGAAAACTTTCGCTCGCGTCGTTGTTTCAAAAGCTAGCTCACTAGTACCGTAACGTGGCATGGAGCAACTTTCGCTTTTGTCACTTCTCGAGTGGAAGCTTAGATCTAATAAATAAGAGTTTGTGTTTTATAGTTTTGTTTCTTTTTTTTTTTAAATAGAAGAAAGACGGAGAAGAAGATCGCGAGGTCTCAGAAAATGAATTTTGCTTTCTTTATGTTTCTAGCGTTGCCTTCCTCTCATATATATATATATATATATATATATATATAAAGTTTCATACCATAATATTTTTTTCGCTTTTGGGTATATATATATATATTATAACTAAACCAATTCAACAAATATCTAAATACTCTTACACACATCATTTCACGCACATCTCAAACTATTTTGATAAAAATATTTACTCTCGTCATAACTCAATTGAAAGATACAATTTTATGCAGCTAGAGATATTTTTAACAAGACTGCTCGGTATTAAATTCTTCGCAACATAACTAAATATTCTCTGACAAATAATTTTAAACGGGTCTCAAAATATTTAAATATACGTATATATTAAACATATTACAAACTCTAACAAAATATATTTTTGGTACTTAATTCCCAAAATAAAGAAAAACTGAGTTAAACGTCACTTCAATTCAACACAAAATATACCAAAATTGCGTAAATTAGAATTTAGAAAATTTAAGGTCTTACATTACTACCCCCTAAAGGAAGTTTCGTCCTCGAAACTTAAAGTAAGACTAATAATCACACTAGGCTTTCACTCAAACTCTTCATACATGATAGAACTTGTTTCGTCATGTCTACGCGAAGGAAGTGTCATCTATCCCTTTTTGTTGGATGCTTAATAACTTTACGTTTTATCATAGTCGGTAAGACTCGCCCGTTCCATTTAATATGATTTTGTCTACTATCAACAAGAGATTAAGGATGATCAGTTCCTTAATTTGTTAATAAGTAGCCAACAACCATGATGGTTGTTTAGACTATCTTAACTAAACTGTAATAGTACTCTTTGCGACTTGCACTTAAGGTTATTCTAATGCACAAACGGTCAATTAATCTTCTCAACGTCCACTGAGTTTCCCTTATTTTCCTATAACTTGGATCCTATTGACGAAGTACAATCCTCCATAGCTATGTCACTTAGCCTCATATACGTTCACTTGTTATGAAACATCCATTAGGTATCAAACCGAAACACCAAGTATGACACTAACATATTGAGCACAAAACAATCATTACCGCCAAGAACTCCCTAATTTCTCCATTGCCCACAAATCCTCGATTTCTTTAGTCACACAACTACATCAAACCAAAATGTCCTTATCAAAATGTTGGTCTAATTATAACTTTAATAATTATATCCCAACATCCGGTTGGTGGTCAAAGTTTTCTTAAATATTTTCGACACATGCCAGAACTATACCACCTACAACACACAAACTTCCTTCAACTTTAATGCTTCATTTCAAGAGTCACGTCTCCAACAAAATCCAACTTGAATTTCATTTTTGATTAAGACCTACATTTGTCTCATGCCTTAACACCTCAAATTCACGCTTTACTAATCCATTTCCTACATACTTCGCAATTCTAGACAAACCCAAAAATAATTTTCCTACATCTACTACCAACATTCATTCTAATACTTCTCGATTTCGTCGTGTCCTTTATTTGCAGTTTGATGATTATCTTTTCATTATGACAAGTCAAACACACTGTATTCGCTCCATCACTTTTCCATTTATACAAACCTTAAATTTATATTTTGAACCTTGATATATCATCATTATAGTGATTTCAATAAATCAAGTCTTACTAGTTCCCACCAAACTTTTTCATTTCATGTTCAATTCTTCCCTACCAAATAAACATTTAACTCTGTTGATCGACAAACACAATAGCAACCCCCATGGCATGTACTCAAGTAGTGCCTTTGTATCATTGGCATACCTTTATAATAACAATGTCTAAATTAAAGGTGAGATAATTCCTTTCATGAATCTTTAATTGACATAAGCTACATCTCTATGTGTTGCTCCAACAAGATTTTTTGGCACATTTTCCAAAATTTGGTTCACTCGCTGAATTTTTATTCCTTCTCAACCTTCACCGAGATGCAAACTGAAAGAATCAAACAATCGAACGTCCTAAAGAATGTTTCTCAAATGTTCCCAATAAGCATTTCCTATGGAGTAATTAGCTATAAACCTTATCCTCATAACTTTGCAGTAAAATATCTCAAAGACCTACATATTTTTCATTGTCCATCTAGTCACTGAAACACTCATTTTAAATCTTAATGCTTGTCTTCCCAAGACCAACTTCTAAACCATAAATCATTTGTTAAATTTCTTCTTTTTCATTTTCTATTATTAAATAAAATTCTAAAATCCGTTCCTCGAAATCTCCAAATACTCATCACACCGTCTAATTTAATCCATTTCATCTTAACATACAATACAAGGTCTTATTCATCGTTGACTTTAATCGTCCTAGTAATCTCACTAATTAAAAACTCTTCTAATCATAACATATCATTTTTAGTAGATCTTTAAACACTCTCATCCATAACCTGAATTATTTATCCCTTTCCTACTTCAATTATACAAGTTTAAGGCGTCACTTGGTCCTCCATCCAACCTTGTGGATTTTAAATTCTTGACTTAAAGATCAACCATCTTAGGGTCCCAAATCAAATCTCGAATAATCCCACCGACTTATCAAAATATTCACATTCTCCTAGTAGTTACCATCTTTTAATAGACACTCAAAGCTTACATTGCTACAATCTCTAAGTATTCTCGTACTCTATACTTCCAATGCCACTTAATAGTAACATGTGGTTCAATACGTCAAGGCTTAACTACTTGTGTTCATCCAGACTTCACCCAAAATTCACACTTATGCGTCTATAGTTTCATCTAAAATCACTATCCATACTTACCATATTCTAATCCACACAGAGATTTGTCACTTATCGAATAAATATATATTCTCACTCCTATAATTGTCATGAGATTCATACTTAATAATCTGAGTCGTGAATCTAGTTTAACTCGAATGCTTGACTTTACCCCTCGAGGTATCGACTATTCCTCAAAGTGTACTTTATCTAACCAAGGTAGTATTTACCCCTAATGTGCAATGCCCCTTAACTTCAATACAAGTCTCTTTCGTGGACACCTAAACACCAAATGCTAATCCACACATAGATTTGTCACTTATCAAATAAATATATATTCTCACTCCTATAGTTGTCATGAGATTTATACTTAATAATCTAAGTCACGAATCTAGTTTAACTCGAATGCTTGACTTTACCCCTCAAGGTATCAACTATCCCTCAAAGTGTACTTTATCTAACCAGGGTAGTATTTACCCTTAAAGTGAAGCGCGCCTTAACTTCAATACAAGTCTCTTTCATTGACACCTAAATACCAAATCCTATTCCAAATGGAATCCATGTCTTCTCAATAATTCTATGGTGTTCACACCTCTTTGGCAGTTATCAAACTTCATCCAGTCTCATCATGAAATCTACCAAGCGAAATCTATAACTCTTCTTAAAAAGCTCTCCACTTAGATCTTTACATGAAATCGCCTATTAGTCTAACTTTAATCCGTCCATACCCATCATCTTTGAGTTACCATCAACAACATAACCTTTGTGTCCTTTGAACCACTTCATAAATCCAATGTTATCATGATTCGCCTCAACCCTACCTGACAATTAATCATTTTGAAAATCTTTTCCACTTCTTTAATCCACGAATCAACGCTTTTTGGGCTCTCCTCACCCTTGAACTTTGGAGGATTGTAACAACGAAAATCTTCTAATCCCCTTGACTCAGTAGCACGAATCTCACATTCCCTCTTCTCTAGGTCTTGCAGAGTCTTTGCAGCAACATAAATAACCACATTATTCATAGCTTCAACCATTTGATCATCCCCATTGACTTCGACTCTTACAGCGTCATCCCTTCTTGGAGGCATTGTTTCCTCAAAACCAACATCAAGAAGAAATCTCAACACCTCTTAGAATAATTCCAAAAATAACTTCCGACTACGTCAATAGATAACAACTACACCAGACCTGACAACTCAGACAACTTAACCCGACGTATGATCAGATAACAACTCCCAACCTACAGGTGGACCTAAAATCTAAATCAAAGCTCTGATACCACAATGTGACACCCCGATTTTTAAACAGTGCGAGTATATTTTTTTTTTTCAAAAACAAATAATAAAAATAACTTGTCGTAACACAAATGACAAAAGACATAATCAATTACAAACAAACTAAAATAGTTTTTGAGACGATAATCCAAATACATAATATCGTTACGGAAAAAAAAAATATATTTTAATAAAAAAAATAGTTATTTTTAGTGAGATTTATAAAATATACAAATCTATTTTATGTCACTTATTATATATCAAAATTAATATTTAAATAAGATGGATGGATATAATTTAGAATTAGGCTAAGAATTCATTATCGAAGTAAAAAGTTCTTTAAATTAGATTTATGCATCTTTCTCTATTTCTTTTTATTATATTATTTGTGATATGGACTTAGAGAAAAATTTGTATGTTGTACAAAATTGAAGTTGTTTTGTATGGTTATATACTAAAATATATTTTTAACTTTTTTTAAATAAGAAATTAATTTTTTTTACAAAATAGTAAATTGTTTCGGTACTAGAAAAAAATTATCTCAAAC
>JBBPBT010000240.1:2442693-2462076 GCA_037974875.1 Cicer bijugum | reverse complement strand
AAAAGGAGATAAATGAAATGTTGAAAAAAGAGAAAGAAAAAGAACATCTCAAAATATAGAATGTATAGGCCTGAATATAATATTAATACCGAGTATTGATATAGATACAATATTTAAAATAAAACTATGAGTACATCAATAGAAAACACATTTTTTTTATATAATTTAATTAAGAGATTTAATTTAATTCATGATATAAAATTATAATAAAAATTTAAAATGTAAAACAATATTTTAATTCAATTACACAAAAATTATGATTTATGTTATTATATATGAAAATAACTATTTTTATTTGCAATAAAAAAATAAGTACCACTTAATATGGCATGAGTACAGATGAAGTTTACTATTTTAGAAGTACTAATATCTCACTATTCAATTTTTTTTTTTTTACAATAAATATAAAAATTAATGGAATAACCAAATAAAGATGAAGATTTAATGGAGAGAAAAATGAGTGAATTAGTTAATTTTTGTGCTTCGATTTGGCAAAATAAGTAAAAGCCGTTATTTGAATTGAAAGAGAAATAGAAGTAGTAGCTCGAAATCAGCAATCGAGAAATCACATGGCAACGGCAATGGAGCTTCTGTTGATTGCTCAAACTGTTGATTTCATGGACGCTGAAATCTGCAATCTCCCAAATCAATTCAAATCCAACAAGGTATTCTTCTTTCTTCCAAAACATACAGTTGCCGTTGGATTGGATTGGATTCGATAATCACCGTTCACATTAATAGCGTGTTATTAATTGGAACTAACTAGTAACTGTGTAGTGTGTAGATTATACATAACCTTCTAGTTTAACTCATATATCAACGAATAATTTGTGAGTGTTTCCAATTTTGGATTTTGTTGAAAAATATCTCTTTAGTTTCCACTGTTATTAGTTACTTATTATTATTTTTGTTAGAGGATGGAATTGAACCAACACATTCTTTATTACTCCAATTCCTATCTTTCTCCCCAAACCGAGAATCATGATTTCAAATAGGAAAGGACAATACTATTATTATTTTTTAATTTATTGTATCATTTTGTAATTTCTTCATTATATAGATCCCTGTGCTACCAAATATTTTAATTTCCCCACTACAGTTTTGTTCTCTATATCTATCATTTAAAATGTGTACACTTGTTAATAAAAATGATTATTTATACTAACTTTCACGGAAAATCATATCCATTGGTTTTCTTTATACTTTGAAATGAATGCATTACGAATACGAACTTGAGAGTGAGACAAATTATTGAACCTATGAAATGGTAAAGAAATTTGAATTCAACTGATCAATAATTGCATGTTGAGTATAGGCTTTACGGATCAATAATTGAACCTTTAAATATTTCCTAGCTAGATGTTAAAATAACAACCCTTTAAATAATGCTTTGAACCATTACACAGTAGCAAGAAACCAAAAAAGAAAAAGGATAACAGCTGTTATAGTCTCTACTGCTTTTGTTTTCTGCCGAACTTGAATTGCAGTGATCATTACCTTATTCTCTTGATGCTGGATACTGCAGATAGAAGAAAGGGGAAGATTGTTTATACAACTTGAGCTGGTATGCACTGGAAGTACTCAAAATCAGGTAAAAAAACATTCTCATAGTTTCCTTTTATTAAATTTTTTGTGCTTGAGTTCATTCTTCTGTGCTTTATTTCCTTTCTTGAGTTTCTCAGTTTCTTCCATTAACTTCATTACAATTGGTATAATCTCAGATGCATCATCATTTGTCTCTTCCACCTAAATTCATCACTAAACCTTTACTCAAAAACTCAGATCTATCTCTGTCTTGATCTCGTATGATGAGATTTTGGGGAAGGTACTTCGATCAACGCTTTTTCTCTGTTTCAATCCCTATCCTCAGATTCACCATCACCATTATCGTCTTCACCTCCACCTCCGTCGTTTTCGGTTGCATACATGGCAGTTGTTGTTTGCATCTCATATGTTATGCCCTTATTACAAGGGTTTAAAATTTCATGTGTTTGAAATAAAACAAGACCAACCTACTAATTACTCAATTTCGAATTCAATTTCCGCATTCAATTGCTGATCTTCTAACGGTGGAGTTGTTATCAAGCCACCACCAGTGTGACTGATGGTTGATTCTTCATAATTTCACTCATCTTTTTCTTCCTCACTGTTTTTGTAGAAATGTTTAGTCTCTGCTGCTTTTGTTTACTGCAGAACTTCAATTGCATTGAACATTACTTTATTCTCTCAGTAGATTGGAGAAATAGAGAAAATTGTTCACAAGACTTGAGCATGTGCTGAAAGTGGTTATTTGTAAATCTGTTGGAAAACAAGGTAAAAAACATATTCATGGTTGGTTACCTTTATTCTGTTTACATTTTCAGTTTTTCTGTCTGTAAATGATTTACATTCTCAATCTGCACGGCTCCTGGCTACACGATCATTTGTCATAAGTTGCTTGTTTACAGTTTTCAAAGATGCAGTGGTTAATTAGAAAGATCTTAAACAAAAAGATTGACTAGAAAGTTTGCTTGATCTTTCTCCAATAGATTTATGAACAAACTAAAAAATTTCTTTGATGAAAAGTGTCATCAAGTTCAAATTTTCAGACTAAGTCTGTGAATGTAGAAAATCTTCTTGTACAGAAGGAATATGAACATTGTGCTCAGAGAATCAGATTTACTACCAATCAACCATTTTCATTTACATTACACAATAAAGTATATATGTGTGCTTGAGATCAAGCATAGTAACTAACTATTTAACTGACCGCAAAACTACCAAAATAGAAAAAGCCAACATAAATAACTACATCTATAATTAAACTACTTTTTTTATTTGTTTTGGTCATCATACCTTTCATTATATATTTGTTTGTCGCTGAACTTCAAGTCAAAACTAAATAATGTCAAATTGAAGCTTTGTTTAACATTAATGGCTAACTTTGCTCTATTGAAATTGATTTAGATGGTGAGTTGCTTGACTGATTTGGCGAAGACATATGTGGAGAAATTGATAAATGGGGTAATAGCAGAATCACGTCATGTATTTTGCTTCACATGCATTGCTAAGGAATTCGAAGAAGAAAAATCTAGGTTGGAAGTAGAAAGAAAAACTTTGGAGCAACGTGCTAAAGTGGCAACAGGAAGAGATGAAGACATTCGAGCCAATGTTCGTTTCTGGGAAGAGGAAGTTGAAAAGCTCATTCAAGAGGACGTCAAAACAAAACAAACATGTTTTTTTGGATTCTGTCCTGATTGCATATGGCGATATAAAAGGGGAAAGCAGTTGGCAAATAAGATGGAGGAGATTAAACGATTAACAGAAAAGGGAGAGAAACTTGAAAACATTGAACTCCCTCGCCGTCTTCCAGATGTTGAACGTTATTCATCCGAAGATTACATTCGTTTTGAAGGCAGAGAGTCAAAATACAAAGAGCTGTTTGATGCACTAAAAGATGACAAGAACTATATAACCGGATTGCAAGGGATGGGGGGAACTGGAAAAACTACATTGGCCAAAGAATTGGGTAAAGAACTAAAGAAATCTGAACAATTTGCTCATGTCATTGATACAACAGTGTCATTTACTCCTGATATAAAAAAGATTCAAGATGATATTGCTGGACCTTTAGGATTGAAATTGGAGAACTGTAATGACTCAGATCGACCCAAAAAACTCTGGAGCAGATTAACAAATGGTGAGAAAATTCTTGTAATAATGGATGATGTGTGGGATCGAGACCCCCCCATTGATTTTGATGTAATAGGAATTCCAAAACGAGACAATCACAAAGGTTGCAAAGTTCTTATAACCACACGCAGTAAACGAATATTAAATAAAATGAATTGTGATAAGAAAATTGAATTGGAGATTTTATCTGACGAAGACGCGTGGATCATGTTCAAAAGGTATGTCGGTTTAAACAATAGTTCTTCAAAAAATTTGATCAGTAAGGGACATAAAATTACTAAGGAATGCAAAGGATTACCAGTTGCAATTGCAGTCATTGCCAGCGGTTTAAAGGGCCAACAACTTCGCAAGCATGAGTGGGATGCGACCTTGAAATCCTTGAAGAAGCCTGTGTCCATGCATGGTGTTGATGAAGATATGGCTGGAATTTATAAATGTTTGAAGTTTAGCTATGATTATATGAAGGATGAAAAAGCCAAGCGATTGTTCCTCTTATCTTCTATATTCCCAGAAGATAAAGTAATTTCTGTTGAAATTCTAACTAGACTTGGCATTGGAACGGGCCTTTTTGGGGAAGATTATGGCCGCTACGATGATACTCGAAACCAAGTAGTTGTTGCCAAAAATAAACTCATAGATTCTTGTTTGTTGTTGGATGTCGGTGAAAGACATGTAAAAATGCATGATTTAGTTCGTGATGCGGCTCAATGGATAGCGAACAAAGAGATTCGGGGTGTTAATTTATCTATCAAAGATCAAAAGTTATTGGTTCAAAAAGAAATAAATATTAAATATTTATTATGTGAAGGGAAGGACATGGATTTGTTTTCTTGTAAATTTGAGTGTTCCAAACTTGAGATTCTAATTGCCGATATAGATAGAGATGAAAGCCAGAAATGTATGGAAGTCCCAAATTCTTTCTTTAAAAATATTGTCAAGCTTCGAGTTTTATACTTTACAGGTAATGAAGAACAACCTCTATCATTACCACAATCAATTCAGTCATTGACGAATATTCGATCTTTGTTGGTTGATAAAGTGGATTTAGGTGACATCTCTGTTTTGGGAAAGCTGCAAAGTCTTGAGACTCTTGATTTGGTGTCCTGCAAAATCAATGAATTGCCATTCGAAATTACAAAATTGGGGAAATTTAAATTGTTGAACTTGGATAATTGTGAAATTCGAAGGAATAATCCATTTGAAGTCATTGAAAAATGCTCATCACTTGAAGAGTTGTATTTCGTACAGAGTTTTAACGGTTTTTGTCGAGAAATAACCCTACCCGAGTTGCAAAGGTATCATATTTGTAACGTCTGGGATCTAATAAATTATTCACAATCAAAATATTTGAGTTTTTGTGCTAGTGACGATGCATCTGTTTTTTCAGAAGCAACGTTCAAGTATTTGATGCGAACAACAGAGTTTCTTCGACTAATAGGAATTAAGAGGGGATGGAGAAATCTCATGCCCGAGATTGTTCCTATAGGTCAAGGTATGGATGATCTTCTTGAGCTTCGCTTGAGTTGTATTTCACAGTTACAGTGTCTCATTGACTCTATTGGTTCTCAAGTACCAAGTCTTTTGTCCAAGTTGGTTGTACTAGAATTGGATAAGATGGAAAATTTGGAAGAACTATTCAATGGTTCCTTATCCTTTGACTCTTTGAAGAATTTAGAGATGCTATCAATGAAGGAGTGTAAAAAATTTAAAAGAGTGTTTAATTGCAAGCTAAACCTCTGCAATCTGAAGACCTTGATACTGGTGAAATGCCCAATGTTGGTTTCCCTATTTCCATTGATGTCTTGGAATCTGATGCAGCTAGAGAAATTGGAAATATCTGATTGTGAGGAATTGAAAAACATAATGGATGTAAAAAGAAAGGAGGAATCAAGAGAGGAAATAGACGATGGTGATAATGATAACAAGAGGCATGGCTCGATTTTTCGAAAACTAAAAGTTCTTGATATTGAGGGATGTCACCGATTAGAATCGATACTTCCCTTCCTCTCTTCGCAAGATTTTCCAGTACTAGAAGCTATCTTAATAAGAAAATGTGATGAGCTGAAATACATATTTAGCCAATACAAACATGTTGAACTCAAGTCACTAAAAAAAATGCTGCTCTGTCAATTACCAAATTTCATAGACATTTTTCCGAAATGCTATGATTCCATATCTTCTCGTGTGAATGAGTCATATTCCACTTCCAGAGATGGTTTCAAGGAACAAATACAATTGGACACTGTCAAATGCAATATCTTCTCTTGGACTTATATATGTTGTCATGGTGATAAATTTGGGAGTTCATCAACAACTAGAATTCCATTGGTTTCTGGGGATCAACCAGAGGACTACTCAATCGCATCGGTAACCTCTCACCTTTTTCTATTAAATTTTGATACTTTATCTTTTAATGTGTATCTTGTATATTGTTTGAAAGTTTTGTGCATATTTAACATCCCAAACTTGAAGATTGCTATTAGAAGTTGAATATCATTTAAAGTGTTTCAAAAACTTCGATGCACTAAATTTATTATAGATAATGTAAGCCTATCTTTAAGAAACATTATAGCTTATATGTTTGCATTTTCATAAGTTGTATGCACACTAGAGGAATGTTTAGTTTGATTTTTAGTTCCTTTACATTGGGATTACGTTACAGGTATTAAATTCACACAATCTTCAAATGTGGGAACGTACTCAATGTCTTCCGAAACAACTACATATCATGTGCAATATTAGAGAGATTGTGCTGTCTCATTTTTTGAAGATAAAATCGGTGTTTATCTTGTCTATTGCTCCAAGAATGCTGGAATCTTTGGAAATTACGAACTGTAATGAATTGAAGCACATAGTGATAGACACGGGAGATCATGACAGTAGTGGCAATAATTGGGGCAATGTCTTCCCTAAATTGAAAAGGCTCTACGTTGGAGACTGCATGCAGTTGGAATACATATTTGGACCCTACACTAATGACGATCAAAACCACACTGATATTCACCTTCATCTTCCGGCATTGCAATATCTCAATCTTTGCAATCTCCCAAGTTTAGTCGCTATGTGTCCCAAACTATATGGCCCAACGTTTCCATCTTTGAAAGAACTTGAACTAAATAAATGCTCCCAAGTTGATCTCAAATCTATCGGTGATTTCATTATTCATTCGGTTTCAAAATCTCAAGACAGTACAATCATGAAGGTATCCCTTTTTTCTTATATATTTTTTGTTTGCCAAATTAATCAATGATTTCAATCTTACTCGAAAAATGTTATTGGATTTCAATTGATAACTACTTAGTGGAAAAAACTTGAAATGAGAATGTCACATTTGTTTCAATAGAATCAATGTTTGTGCGGTGTCGGTGAAACATATTAAAATAGTAGTTTGAAAATAGTTCCAAACAAGATATAAGTCTCACAACTGCTTATATTTTGAGTAGTGTGTTGATGCTTTAGAATGTATCTCTAGGAAATAGATTGTGGCATAATATGGTCTGAAGGCTTTGTTGAAAATGTTTATTTTTCCAACTTCTGTGTCTGTTTAACTATTTTATGAAAACCTTTATTTTTCTATTTTAAAAATGAACTAGAATATGACCGGCAAATTATACAGAATATATATAGACTTTAAGATATTAGTATATTGTGAATACGATTTTAAATTTTCAAAAATAATATAATTTTTTGATTTTATTTGTAGAGTATTTTTTACAATTGAGTTTATTTGAGTAATAGTTATATATGAGTTTATAAACACACGTTTGAAAATATGTAAAATGTTTTAGAGAATGTAATTGCAATTAATTTATATATTAACTTTGTAACTATTGAATTATTATGTTACAATTTTAGTTATATTTTAATGAATGAATAAGATTTAAATTTGATAAAAAAAATGTTTAAATGTTTAATAAACCAATTTACAATTTCATCTCTTATATCACATTTCATGCATTAAAGATTTTGTAAAAATAGAACAAAAAAAAGTATTATATAAAAAATATATACGCATCAAAATGTAGTAATAGGTATAAAGTCAATAGTATATTAATCATTAGTCATTTATGGTGTATATGATTGACCAAATAATCTACTAAAATTAATATGTTAATCCATAATATGTTAAAATTTACCTCTTTCTAATTACTACATTATTTTAAAGAAATAGTAATTGCTAAATATTCACCACTCTCTCAAATGTTCAACAAAGAAATAAATCACTTTATCAAATGTGCGGTTAGGATTCATAAATCAAAAATAATAATTTTTTGAAATAAACTCATAGTGAAGATCATCCAACAAATAAATCCCATAAGTTATATTTAGTATTAAAAATATTAAAAGTATTTTAATATATAGTAATATATGTAATTATCTAATGTAAAATTATATTAATTAGTCATGCTCTTTTTTACGTTGTCATGTAATTATAATTTTAAAATAATTTATTATGAAATTGATCTAAGTCGACACATTCAGACGAGGACATAAAATTAAAATGAAGAATACAAAGTAAAAATGGAAAGACAAACTGAATGTTATTTTAATCAGAGTATAAATGGTTGCAACTAACATTTTAATTTAACTCTAGTTGCTCTCTTATTAGAAAAATATTATTAGAAAAAGTAGAAGAACAAATCTAAATTTATTGTCAAAATATTGTTAGAAAAAAAAATGACAAATCTAAATTTCAATTCTTTGAGTATAAGACTTCTATACAACTTGAGAATTTTCAAAAACAACTCGTGTATGTACAGTTGAGTAGAAGTAAAACATATGTAGAAACTTCAAATAGGTAATATTTTTTAAAATTTTGACAACATAAAACTCAGTAAAAAAATCACAAATAATTTCTTAATCTAAATATTAAACATTATTCTTTTATCTATAAATGGGATATAGTTCTAAATCTCCTTAAGACACAATAATAACACTACTATGAAGCTGAATATGAACAATTTTCTTTGTCTTTTGGGGAGCCACTATAATTTCATGTCGTTGATGAGATCAAATATGGCCTGCAAATTATTTGTGAAATTTTTTTTTTCCAACTCCATCTACTTCTTTGAAAATAATTGGGCTGCAAAGAGGTTTTTTATTTAGTTAATAAAGTGAGATCGTGAAAACTCATTCGTATCCGGAAGGTTTTCTCGTGGCAATGACGGGCTTGGTATCCGAAAGTTAATTACATAAGGTGTGTGAAAATGGTTATAAGAAGAAAAAAATTATTGACAATTTAACCAATTACAAATTCAGAATTGGAGGAGGCGCAATGCAATAATAAAAATTATTAAACATAATATACCGACAAAGTAACTATTGGAGTTTTAATTTTATTTTTAATAAGGCACTAATTATATAGCAAAATTAATAGTGAGATGGCAGCATCCTAGTTTCTGAGACTATTTTAATAAAATTATATATAAAAATTGGAGTATAAATACTTTAAAAAATAACAATAAAATATTTTATAGATCTCATTAAAAATGAGCTATTTTTTTATTAAAAATACTACGCAATATTCCATTGGAGGAAATTAAACAATTGTAGAAACAAAAAATATGGGATATATAGACATTAAATATTTATTATTCGACAAAATTTAGAGAGTTATTTGTTGCACTTAAATAGGTATGTGTTACACTATTTGTCTCTATGTATCTAAAGATGAGGTGATGTAGATAGTATAGTTGTCATCATATAATATTCCATAACTTATTCATTATATCACTGAAATTTAAGATGTGTATTGGCTTTAAAAACTAATTTTGAGGTAAATCTAAAAAATATATTGGTGAACACATAACATACTCCATAATAAAATATAAGCACAATTTGGTAAAAAAAAAACATTGATGTATTTGCACAAATGTCTATACACACAACAATTGACCATAAACATGTCAAAATATATTATAATTATAATTGAAACTCAATGATGTAAACTACAAGAAATATAAAATTTCTCACACGTTTTGCTGATCTAAAAACACGTAAAATGCACATATAAAGAACCACACATTAGATGCAATCAATTACAAAATTGTTGACAATCAATCTAACACAAATTGTTATAGAAAAGTTGCATAGAGACCAAAATGTATGTGTCATTGTCTTCAAATTTCTAAATAAACATAAATAATATATGATACATAATAATTTTCACAAATTTTTGTCATTTATATATTTCTTGAGAAATATTTAGAAGGACCAATATATTAATTGGAGTTAATACCATAGAAAAATTGTTATCAATAATGATGTAGGGAGCAATTAGTGTTGATTAACTAATATTAATTGTACTTTAATTTGTAACTCATGACATAATAATAATAATAATAATAATAATAATAATAATAATAATAATAATAATAATAAAGAACATAAGATTAGATGCTAAATAATAATAATAATAAAAAAATGTATGTTAAAACAAATTGAAAGTGAAATAATAAGGAACAGGGAAGAGGGAGGATGTACCTTTTAGATGTACCACATGAATTTTTGTTGGGGTGGCAATATTTGAATGAACTAGTACAATATTGGATGATGCGTCACAATATTACGTGGAAGTCTATTTCAATATATTATAATATATATACATTTTTTACATCATTTCATATCAAAATAATGAAACCAATAAAATATTTGACTAACTTGACAAATCATTCTTCAATGTACAATTTTTTTATAAGTTGGAAGTGTATTTTCCCCTTTAATTTCTTGTAACTTAAGAATATAATCTAAAATGAGATCTTATTTAATTTTAAAAATGTCATTTTTATTGAATTTCGGAAATGTTATTATGATACAACTAATTTATTTTATGTACATACTTGTAGGAATTGAGCGTGAAACATTTTATTGCTTTGGAAAGTCTCAAGGTAGATAACTCTAAAGCAAAAAATATATTTTGTCTCAGTGAATTAGATGGACAACAAATGAACTTAGGGTTGCAACAAATTAAGTTATCTAATATGCATGATATGATGTACTTTTTTGTGGGACCCAAAAATTCTTTTGTCTTAAAAAACCTTACAAGGATAACGATCGTGCGATGTGAAATATTGGAAGTAGTTTTCTCCACTTCTATTTTAAGATGCCTATCACAACTGATTTATCTAACAATAGAAGAATGCAAAGAGTTGAAGCATATCTTTAAAGATGACTTGCATAATGAAAACATGTCGAATTCCTTGACCTCAAGGACAATGTTCCCAAAGCTAAAAGCACTCTTCATAATAAAGTGCTACAAGTTGAAATATGTCTTTCCGGTCTCCATATGTAAAGAGTTTCCTGAGCTAGGGGTGCTAATGATAAAAGAAGCAGATGAGCTGGAGGAAATATTCAAATGTGAAGGAGATCAGAAAGTTGATATTCCAAAACTAAATATTGTAGTATTTGACAACCTACCAAGCCTCTTGTTCACCCAAGGAATTCAATTCCAGAAGGCAGAAACTCGTTTAATACAAAATTGTCAAAAACTCTCTTTGCCTTCTACTCTCCGAGCGAGGTTGACTATGTACTACGAAACTTTGTTTATACTAGGTACACACTATACCCAATATTTTTTAAAACCATTATTACATTTATTTGGTTTTAATTAACTACATATCATGTCGGTGTTTATAAAATATTTTGATAATTGTGTTTATTTCTTGTAATTCTTCGAATTTATAAATTTGTATAGACAGTAGCACACTACCACAAAGTTCTTTACAATAGAAACAAATGTATATAATTTTTTATCTGAATATATACTTTCTCAAGTTGACCGAGATGTAGAGAGTTTGAGTTTTACAAATATATATGTGTGTCTGATGAGTGTGTGTGTGATTTTAATTGTTTACGTGAAATATACTTACTTGATTAATGACCGACTTTCTAGATACATTTGTCAAAATTTTCTTGAGAATTTATTCTTTAACTTTTTCCCTCCGCATCTCTTACCAAGTACTAGGAGTCCCTCCGCATTTCTTACCAAGTATTAATAGAGAATATATACGTCTCTCTAGGTATAGCTTTTTCAAAAAATAATGCGACATTGTCAAAGATGTCATAGAGTCATTTGTTTTATCTTTACCAACCAATTATATGTCTTCTAATATTTAAAAAATTAAACTAGTTGTTTGAAGAATATAACAAATTATCTAAAGTAGAAATCTGAATGAATAAGTGATTTTTAAATTGCAAGAGCACATAGAGTTACCTATATACTTATAGAAGCTTTATGAAAGTGGTAAAATTTTAATTATTAGGCATAGACAAATAAATTATTGTATATCTAGTTAACATTCTGGTTTTATGGTTACGCTCATGAGTTTTTTTTTTTTTTTTTTTTTTCTGAGGAAATGTTATGCTTATGAATTACTATCTAATAATATTTTGCTATAGATCTAGAACCATATAGATACTTTTGGAGTGCAGTTCAACAATTAAGAGAAAAAGGTCTCACAGGTCAAACCACTAAAGATGTTGAAGCGGCATCACAGGTCAATACCATTCTATTTATTTAAGATACTCACTCCTGAATACAATCACCATGACAATGTCTTTGAATCAAATATCCTTTTTTTTGTGCAGACACAAATGAAACAAAAACCAGAGGCAGAGCATGAATTTGTTGAAAATGTTCCGAATTTAGAGATACCATCAGTAGCAATATTACCAACAAATTCAAAAGTAATTTGCAGGCCATATTAAATTTCCATAAAACTCATTCAATAGTCTACGACTTGGTAATGAATGTTATTAATACTTTCATATCAGTAATGCATCTGTTCTTAATACAGAAGTTGGTGAATGAAGAATCAACGAATCAACAGTGTTTGATGAACCAACAACATCCACTTGGAGAAATTGATACTACCGCCAAACCTTCTCAAGGAAATAATGTAAATATAGTATCACCTTATTGTGCATATATAAAGCTAAAAAGAAATAGATTTTATTTCAAGTACTTCTTAAAAATACACTACAGCTTATTTACATTTTCCTGCTACACAGTGTTTGAAAGAAACAGAGGACCAAAATATTCAAGTTGGTTATACGCCAGAAAAAACTGTTGCTGCAACTATGTCTACCATTTCAGAAACAAGAAATGGGCCACCTATACAATTAATTTCTCCTAAAAAAAAGACATATCCCCTATTTTGCATGTTTTCTTTGACTTTTTAATGTAGGAACTGAATTGTACTACCAACTTAAACTTCCTTTTAATTTTTATGCAGTGTGTTGAAGAAGGAACTGCTTTAACAAATGCCAACACAATAACACCCTCAACTCATTTAGAATTAGTCACTTCATCAAAGGTGAGTGTATAGTATGTAACCAAATTTTCAAACATGTTCTATTGGTTTTCAAAAATTGTTAATATAGTGAGACTAATCGTATAAAAATTAATATTTTGGATATGTTGATATAATTTGTTTATTTGAATATGTGTAGGAACAAGATGTTGATGTTAGAGACTCTTTGGGAACTACCAAGACTAATGATGATCAAGGTGAAGACTCTTTGGATAAATTTTATTTTCTTATGTTACCTCATCACCCTTTTGATTTTTGAAGTTGAACTCTCTCCACTTCCACCTTTTGTTCAGTTTCTCTAAATGATGCTGCTGTTGGGAAAGTAACCTCAACTATTGAGGAACAGTTTCCTAAGGATGATGAATTTAGAGTTTCAAAATCTAAGCCCTCTCCAAGCAATAGCATTCCTTTGCCTCTTGCATTTCAGACTCCTTCCATGCCTTCTAAAGGTATTTACCCCCTTAGTTTTATTTTTAATCATTTTGTTTTAGTACTTTGGAGAGTCTTAACTAGTTTTTTCTTCTCTATTAGGGAACCCTTCTCAAATAGTGAAAGATTTAAGTTCTCCTTTTCTTGTCAGACGGGAGCTTGAAGAACTGGTCTCCAAGAAGCATTTGGATTCCAAGAACTTGTCTTTGTTGACTGACTTTCTTGTTAAGCATCCTTCAGTTGTTTTAAGGGACACTTCACTTAGTAACCGATACAAGGGTTATGCATACAATTGCCTAGCTGAGCTATTGAAATTCCTCCTAACCAATAGCGTGTTGGATGTGTTAGGCTCAAGCCAAAATGAATTTGTTGAGTTATTACAAGATGTGCGCAGATGTGCTTTTGATAAGGATTGGTTGGATGGTGTCGAAAAGCGTGCTTTGACCTCATCTGAAGCTGTTTTAGAGAGTATCATTCAACAGGAGACACAAATTTTAGAAACTAAGGCTGCTTTAAGTGCCCCTCTAGGCTATTAGAATATTTTTCCTTTCATTCTCTTACGTTCTGTAAGCTGAGGAAAATATTGATTGCTTTTACCGAATTGAGTGGATCAATCATGCTTGGTAATGTGTGGCCTCTAAAGCTCATATAACCTTTCATGATATTTGATGTGTGGTGTGAAATTTCTTAGAATTAGCCATAACGAACACTTCAGAACTTGTTTACCTGTTTTCATGAAATTTGTAGCTTTTAAAATAAGATTTGTGTGTGCATATATTAAAAGTATTGTGTTTAAATATTTCACTTAAAAAAAGTAGGCTTAGATAAACTTGGTTTCCACATGTAGATTTTTTCACTCTTTAAGTTTACCTAGTGTGTTTTGCAGTGATTCTTTTCTAGAGGAAATTAATTTTAACTGAAAATAAATTTGAACCATGAGTTTTCATAATTCTGAAAAAGAGAGTAGCATTAATAATTTATTCCTCTCATAGTATGTTGACCAACCCCTGTTTTCGTCATAGCATAACATCATATAAGAATTAATCAAAGTTGAAAAGAACTCATACTGGAGTACCACAAAATGTATGGAATTACTTAAAAGCCTGGATAAATGAGGCCTACATAAACTAATATTTTAATATTTTATTTTTAGTCTTTAAAATTTTTATTTTTGATCTCTCATATTAAACTAACTAATTTGCTCATTTGAATTTCTGAATGTTTTTTAGAGGAATGTTTAAGGCATAATAAGAAATTTTCTTATAAAATTTACAATTTTTAACAACTAAGAAATTAAATATGAATTTTTAAACGTTAAAAGCTTAAAAATTCATATTTAATTCATAATTTGTTAAAAAAAATATGAATTTTATATTCCGCTTTCCATTTTCATCAAATCCTTGGTTACATTCTGCAAAATAAGTATGCTCTGCACTTGCAGCTTATTGCTTATCTTGTGCATCAGAAACTGTATTTATTTTATTATGAACATTTGATTTTTTTAATTTGTTTTTCAAATTGTCTTTCTAAAAATAACATACTTGGATATCATATCTTGATGATTTATCATGTTTTAAATTTCGTAATTTATGGGTTTTATTTGGTTTTGTTGAATTAGCGTTTGTTGTACATAGATTGCAAATCTTAGAACAAAATCTGATAATAAAATTTATTTCCTATTGTCGGTGACTCTTTGATACAGGACGTTTGGGTATATATATATATATATATATATATATATATATATATATATATATATATATATATATATATATATATATAACCTTATGTCATATGATAGTATTATAAAATTATAATATTAAAAAGTCTGACACCATAAGTTTTTTTTTCGCTTTTAGGTATATATATTATAATTAAATCAATTCAACAAATATCTAAATACTATTACACACATCACTTCACTCACATCTCAAACTATTTTGATAAAAATATTTACTCTCGTCGTAACTCAATTGACAGATAAAGTTTTCAGCAATCAGATATATTTTTAACAAGACTTCCCAGTGTTAAATTCTTCGCAACATAACTAAATTATTCTCCGACAAATAATTTTAAACGGGTCTCAAAGTATATAAATAAATATATGTATATATTAAACATATTACAAACTCTAACAAAATATACTTTTGGTACCTAACGCCCAAAATAAAGGAAAATTGAGTTAAACGTCACATCAATTCAACACAAAATTATACTAAAATTGCATAATTTAAAATTTTGAAAATTTAGTGTCTTACATCAGTGAAAATCATTCCTATAGGTTTGGTGAACATATGCAATGATCCAGGTTGAATATGAACTAAAACATTGCATTGTTTCGTAGTTGTATTCGGCTACATGAGGAGTGTAGTTGAATACACCTTTTTGTAACGTTCAGTTTTATTTGAATTTTGAAGGTTGTATTCGAATACACATTCTTATATTCAAATACATATGTGTGAATTTGGCCACTAACTTGGTTTTGTATTTGGATACATTGTCTCGTATTCGAATACAAAAGTCCAGTTTTAGCTACTAACGTAACACTCGTATTCGAATACACTATCTCGTATTCAAATACAAAAGTCCAATTTTAGCTACTGACTTAGCACTCATATTAAAATATATTGTCTTGTCAAATACAAATGTTTAGTTTTAGCTACTGACTTGAGTTTGTATTCGGTTACAACATGTTGTATTCGAATACAACATTGATTTTTGTCAAAAACTTTATTTTCAAACATCTTTCATGAATTTTGACACTTTGAAAATTCTTTTCATGCATAGTATATTTGACATAGTTGACTTTGATGGCTTGACTTCTTTTTGAGCTTGCAACTTGATCACTTTCCTTGGTCTTTGTCTTCATTAAAAACATAAGTATTTTATATTGTCCCCTTTTTTGATAATGATAAAGCCTTGTTTTTGGTGAGACTTCAAAGTGTTTGATCGTTTTACTTTTTCTCCCTCGTAATACATGCTTATACCCCCTTTGAGTTTGAGTTCATGGCATCATGTTTTAAATATTTTAGAAACCTACAAAAGTTTTTAACAACAACAGCATACCGATTTTCTCACCCTTTTGACATGGTCAAAAAGAAGGGAAAACAATATAAAAATACAATCGAATCACACAAATAAAATATAGAGAAAATCACGAATCTATATTAGACAACACACTTGTTGTATTCGTATACAAGATTTGCTGGAAACATGCATTTGAATACATACAAAATGTATTCGGATACGATATCAAAATTTTGTTTTTAAACGAAATTTTCACTAAAAAGGCAACATGTAAAACACATATTCATATTTATAAAACACATTAACATCAAAGAATCAATTTTATCAACATATCAAGTGAAGATTTTAGATGTTGAAGAGAAGTGACTTACAAAGTATCAATATCTTGTATTAGTACCTTTCTTGACCCGCACATAATGCCCATTTGGAACACCAATTTTCTCAGAATGACAAGCATTAGGTGTGTGGCCATTTTGACCACAATAAAAGCATGTAGGAGTAGATTTACTTCTATATGTATGTATTTGAGATTTCTTTTGAATAAAATTCTTCCTATAATGATGATCTCTTTGCATAGTTATAACTTTCTCTTTGTTGGATTGGTCACTTGCTTTAACAAAGATGGTTTTATTTATATTTGGTTTATCAAATTTTGAGTAACCAAGACCACTATTTCATTTGAATATCTTTGCATATTTAAAATATTTTCCAATCCAACTTGTCTCTTTTCGTATCTTTCAACTACTCTATTTAATTGGACAATTTTGAAAGAAAGATAATCACACTTATTGCATGTAAAATTTTGTTTTAATTTGTTAGAATCTTTTTCTATAGTGTCAATCTTCTCTTGAAGAGATGAAATTTGTTTCTTTTGAGTTAACACTATTTTTAACAAATTTTTACATTCCATAAGTAGTTCTTTATTGGCATTTTGTGCATCATTATATTCAATAATTAATTCACTATTAGTCTCATTATTATGATGAGAGTCTTTGTTACTAACCTCTTCTTCTTCGTCGGATTGATGTGATGTCATCGAGATGCCATTTGCACATTCGTCACTTTCTGAATCTGAAGATGAACTGACTTTGTTGTCCTCCCATGTTATCTAGGCCTTTTTGGATTCTTTCTTCTTGTGAGCACTTTTCTTAATATTTGAACACTCTGCTTTTATGTGTCCTTGCTTGCCACACTCAAAACAAGGGAAGTTACTTCAAGAATATCCCAGATTTATTTGGCAGTTTTGCAATGAGACACGCGAAAGAGTTCATCCATTCCAAGTGTCGATTGTAACATGTTTTTGGCATTCTTATCAAAATACACTTTCCTTTTGTCATCATCTATCCATGATGTTTTTATCTTTGTTTCTTCTTTATTGTTGATGATTGTTTTTGCAACATAGGGAACATTTTCTATTGCATCCCAAATATCATTTCATTGTGCCTCAAGATATGTTTGCATGTGTATCTTCCAAAAGTGATAGTGTTCTCCAACGAAGCACAGTGGTTTATTGCTACTACCACCATCTCTAAAAATTGGTTGTGCGAAAGCCATTTATAAGGATTGAGGTGGACCTAAGAGGGAGGTGAATTAGGTGATTAGAACTTTTCTAGTTTTTAGAGACTTAGTGGATAATTTTTATAATTAGGATATTGTATGATAAAAAGTAAATCGCAGAAAAATAAATAACTCAACAATATTATCTAGGTTCCTCTTACAACCAAGGGTACATCCAGCCATCTTGCACACCACGAGATTTTCCACTATTGTTAAAATAAGTACAAGTCCCACAATAGGACATTTGTTACAAACTCCTAACAATCATCCTAAGATAGCACACCACTATCTTAGTTTAGAGCACTTGAAGAAAGAACACTACTTTCCTCAATTTACAGAATAACTTGACTGGTTTACAATGATGACTTTGACTGAGATCAATAGTGTATAATAATTGATTACAATGATAACAGTCTAATATAATTTCAAGTACAATAGAGAACCTTTCTCAATGATATGACAATGTAAAGTTTGTACTTGAAATATGAAAGTAAGACTTTGAATAAATCAAAAAAATTCAGAAAGTTTATTCAAAGTTGTTTTAAGATTGATGTTAAGATCTTGAAATGATTAATTTGTTACGTCTGAAGCTATGAAGTATTTATACATCTTAGACATCACTTCAGATTAGTGGCAATCATTTCTAGAGGTTTGATGAACATATGTAATGATCCAGGTTGAATTTGAACTGAAAAATTGCATTTTTCGAAGTTGTATTCGGCTACAGCAGGAGCGTAGTCGAATATACCTCTTTGTAACGTTCAGTTTTATTTGAATTTTGAAGGTTGTATTTGAGTACTCATTCTTGTATTCGAATACAGATGTGTGAATTTGACCATTGACTTGGTTTTGTGTTCTCATACATTGTCTCGTATTCAAATACAAAAGTTTAGTTTTAGCTACTAACTTAACACTCGTATTCGAATATATTATCTTGTATTTGAATACAAAAGTTCAATTTAAGCTATTGACTTAGCACTCGTATTCAAATATAATGTCTCGTAGTCGAATTTAGATGTTTAGTTTTAGCTACAAGATTGAGTCTATATTCGGCTACAACATGTTGAATTCGAATACAACATTGAGTTTTGTCAAAAACTTTATTTTCAAACATCGTTCATGCATTTTGACACTTTGAAAATTCTTTTGATGCATATGCTAAAATGAAAGGTTCGCATGCGCATTTGAAATATACAAATATTAGATTGCATCATGTACCTTTACATTATAAGACTTCTAGCATATTTGACCGCAGTTGACTTTGATTGTTTGACTTCTTTTTGATTATTCTACCATTTTTTCTTTTCATTATGGAGATTCTCAAACATTGAACAAAGAACCAAGAATATATTATTTATCGTTCTTTTTTTTTTTGTTTTTTTTTTTT